>WOVY01000874.1:0-220169 GCA_013436015.1 Rhipicephalus annulatus | reverse complement strand
TTTATTGAAGGACACATATATATACCTAGCAAAAAAAATATGCCATGAAACATTAGAGGTTGGCAGTGAGATAATCTATCTCTGTAGTCCGTGCAATGTCACCGAAGGCCTCGCAACATACGTGTCGCCATACTTGTGTATATTGCCACCCAATATGCTTGGGTGAGATCTGGCAGTGGAAGAAGACAAAGACGATCTGTCTGAGCTGCTGCTTGGCTAGTCGACTCAACGAACCCAATAAACCAAGTTTGTCTTAAGCAACGTGACAAGACTGGTGGAGGTGCTGGGTACGACGTCTCACGATCCACCCGATGCCCAAGACCCCGTCCAGCAGCCGGAACACAAGCCCTGCACCCGTGGACACTCCTGTTCACAGAGTAAGCCGCCGCCAACGAGGCCTACCACCTGAGACGCCAACCACTGACGCAGCGACTATGACTTCGACACAAGATCCCGTACAAGCTCCGACGCCTTCCACGCCGATCTACTGCACCGTCCAGAACCCGCTCATGCCTAGCCCCTTTCATGGAGAGCAGCATGAAGATGTTGACGACTGGCTCAGTGAGTTCGAACGTGTCGCAGCGATAAATTACTGGGATGATGCCGCGAAGCTCCGGAACGTGTACACTTGCCTGAAGGACGGTGCCAAGACGTGGTTTTTGAACAGGGATGATGTTCCGACATCTTGGCGCGAGTTCCAGCGTCGCCTTCTGGAGAACTACAGGAGTCCCGACCACCGCGAACGAGCGGAGCGTGCACTACAATCACGCATCCAGATGCCAAACGAGACCGTCTCGATGTACGTTGAGGACATGACACGGCTTTTTAAGCGAGCGGATCCTGCTATGGCAGAAGAAAAAAAGTTGCGCCACCTCATGCGGGGTGTGAAGGAACAACTTTTTGCTGGTTTGGTGCGTAGTCCCCCTAAGAGTGTTGCTGAGTTCCTTACTGAAGCGGCAACAATGGAGCAAGTACTGCACCAACGGTCTGCCCTGTTTGACCGTCAAGTGAATGCTGCCTCAACCCCCGAAATTTTCACCACCCCTGGGAGCAAGAGCCCCGAATGGATTCGCGAGATCATCCGATCTGTCGTCCGGGAAGAAATAGAAAAGATGTACGGGACAAGACCAATCGATGTTGGTTCTATCACCAGTGTCATCCGTGACGAGGTCCAACAGATGTTGCACGCCCATCGTTTTTCCGCTGATGTCGGTTGATCCGGGAACGGCTCCTGTGTCTACTGACAGTCGCCGTCGTACGTACGCGGAAGCCTTGCAATCTGCCACGCCTCGTTCTGGTCAAGGAGTCCCGACCCAGCCAGTGCCGCACGTCCCAATCCAGACAGTGCCGCACGTTCCGCTTCAGACAGTTCCATACGTCCCGATCCAGACAATGATGCCGTCAGTCGCGATTCAGTCGGCGCACGCTGGTTTGGGCATCGATGATCGCCGTGCACCGACGCGCAAGTCTGATCTCTGGCGTACGCCGGACAGACGACCCCTCTGCTATCATTGCGGTGAGGCTGGTCACATTTACCGCGAATGCCCATACCGGCAACTTGGCCTGCGTGGATTTTCCGTCAATTCACCTCGTCCCCAAATTGGTCAAAGGCCGAGGGACATCGAAGAGTATCTCGCGCAACAGCGTGCACCCTTTACACGACGTCAATCACGGTCACCATCTCCGAGGAGACCCGCAGCCACTGGGTCACGTTTCGATGTGACGGCACGGGAACGCTCTCCAAGCCCCCGTCGGGAAAACTGAAGGCAGCGGCCTTCGGGGGCAAGGTCGCTGGGACTCAAAGTGCGGAAGACCTCCCATCGACGCTTGCACGCAACACGGAAGACATTCAACCAGAGAATAATCGCAGTACCGAAGAAACGCCGAAATCCACATCTGAACCCAGTGACCGCGTGTCACTTGACATACCTGTGCTGATTGACGGTTTTTTAGGTCAATGCATTGATAGACACTGGTGCAGACTATTCGATTATCAGCGGGAGGCTAGCAAAAGATCTCAGGAAAGTGATTACGCCGTGGAATGAAACGCGAATTCGAACTGCTGGAGGACACGTTGTCACACCACTGGGTCGCTGTACGGCAAGAGTTAAAATTCGTGCGTCAACGTTTGTGCTCAGCTGCCTCGTTCTGCGCGACTGTTCACGTCAGCTGATTATCGGCATGGACTTCCTTCGGGAATACGGTGCCATCATAAATCTTCGTGAACGCATCGTGACCTTCTCGACTCAAGGCGCAACAGATCGAGACGCTGATAACTGCCGTAGACCTGCGCTGCGTGTTGCTGACGACAGTGTGACGCTGCCGCCCCGAGCGACTGTTCCCATCGAAGTCATTTGTGAAGACCTCCGGGAGGGTGACGTGGTGGCTGAAAGCAACCTATCACTTCTGCTACTCCAAGGTGTATGTGCTGCCCGAAGTGTTGTGCGTGTCCGTAACGGGCAGTCACAAATACTAGTTACAAACTTCAACTACGAGCACCGGCATCTTTTCCGCGGAACCACCGTAGCTTATGGAGACCCTGTTGCCGACGTCACGGAGTGCTTCGCGTCCGAGGAAACGCATGAGGATGAATTCCTAGACCACATCGACATTAATTCGACGCTGTCAGACAAGAGAAAGGCTGCACTTCATGACCTTTTAAAGGAGTTTCGGTCTTGCTTCGCCTCTTCTTCCAAAGTGAATCAAACACACCTCGCCAAGCATCGAATTATTACCGACGATGACGTCCGCCCCATCCGGCAGCAGCCTTATCGCGTTTCTTCCAAAGAACGTGCGGCTATTCAGACACAAGTGAAAGATATGCTCGATGACGGGATTATTCAACCATCCAGCAGCCCTTGGTCCTCGCCAGTCGTTTTAGTGAAGAAAAAAGACGGAACGCTGCGATTTTGTATTGACTACAGGAAGCTTAATAGCGTCACGAAAAAAGACGTTTACCCGCTTCCACGGGTTGACGACTCTCTCGACAGATTACGACGCGCGAAGTATTTTTCGTCCATCGATCTAAAGAGTGACTATTGGCAAATTGAAGTGGATGAACGAGACCGAGAAAAAACTGCGTTTGTGACTCCAGACGGACTTTACGAATTCCGTGTTCTTCCCTTCGGCCTCTGTTCTGCCCCAGCCACGTTTCAGAGGATGATGGACACAGTTCTCGCTGGCTTGAAGTGGCAAAGCTGCCTTGTCTACCTCGATGATGTGGTCATCTTTTCCGAGAGCTTCGAAGAACATCTGAAGCGTCTGAGAAAGGTTCTGGACGCCATTCGCACAGCTAAACTCACGCTGAAACCCCAAAAATGCCATTTCGGCTACGAAGAGCTGAAATTTCTGGGGCATGTCATTAGTGCGGATGGAGTGCGACCTGATCCAGACAAAACTGCTGCTGTCGCCGCCTTCCCTGTTCCATCAGATAAAAGAGCAGTACGCCGTTTCCTCGGCTTGTGCGCGTATTATCGCCGATTTATCGCCAACTTCTCGAAGATAGCTGAACCTCTTACGCGACTCACTCGGGATGACGTGCCTTTTACTTGGAGCGCAGAACAAGATGCAGCGTTCACAGAGCTACGGCGGAGAATGCAAACAGCCCCTGTTCTTGCCCATTTTGATGAGGACGCTGCTACAGAAATTCATACAGATGCCAGCAACGTCGGACTTGGCGCTGTGCTTGTACAACGACACGGTGGCGTTGAACATGTAATAGCTTACGCCAGTCGTACTCTTTCTCGAGCCGAGACCAACTATTCTACATCGGAAAAAGAATGCCTCGCAGTTGTGTGGGCGACGACCAAGTTTCGGCCTTACCTCTACGGTCGTCCCTTCAAAGTGGTGACTGATCACCACTCGCTCTGCTGGCTGGCAATTCTCAGAGATCCATCCGGCCGTCTCGCTCGGTGGAGTTTGCGTTTGCAGGAGTTCGATATTACGATTGTGTACAGGTCAGGGCGCAAACATGAAGATGCCGACGCGCTTTCTCGAGCGCCTGTGGGGCACGCTGTCAGGGGCTCCGAGGATGAAGATGCCTTTCTCGGAGCAGTCAGCGATTCCGAATTTATGTCAAACAGCGGGCAGACGACGAATTACGCCCAGCTATTGATTCCCTGGAAGGCCGGAACTCTCAAGTCCCTCGACACATTGCTCGCGAACTGTCCTCTTTTTGTCTAAGAAGAGGCATTCTTTACAAGAAAAACGCCCGTGGTAGCGACAAAGCCTTCCTACTCGTTGTTCCTACCGAAATGCGCAACGAGATCCTCCTTGCGTGCCACGACGAGCCCACGTCAGGACATTTGGGCTATTCGCGAACACTCGCCAGAGTACGCCAACAGTATTACTGGCCGCGACTATCAACAAGTGTGCATCGATACGTGAAAGGCTGCCGTGAGTGCCAGCGTCGCAAGACTCCGCCTGTGAGACCCGCAGGCCTGCTCCAGCCGATAGCACCACCACAGACACCGTTTGACCTCGTGGGAATGGACCTTCTTGGACCCTTCCCTTTGTCGTCCTCTGGGAACAAATGGATTATAGTTGCGACAAATAATCTCACTCGGTATACTGAAACAAAAGCGTTACCCCCGTGGCACATCCTCTGAAGTCGCGCAGTTCTTCGTGCACCAAATCGTCCTACGGCATGGTGCCCCGTCGTGCGTGATTACGGACAGAGGGACGTCATTTACAGCACGAATGATGGAGGACATTTTTAAATTGAGCTGCACAACTCATCGAAAAACGACGGCTTATCACCCGCAATCGAATGGATTGACAGAGAGGCTTAACAAGACCATAGCGGACATGCTGTCAATGTACGTTGACGTACAACACAAAACCTGGGACGAAATTCTTCCATACATCACGTTTGCATACAATACGGCAACGCAAGAAACAACGCGATTTCCGCCTTTTCGACTCGTTTACGGACGCAACGTGCGAACCATGCTCGATGCTATGCTTCCGTGTGACCAAAGCAATGAAATCGCTCCAGACGCTGAGGAATACACTCAATACGCCGAAGAAGCTCGTCAGCTAGCCCGCATAAACACCAGTCACCAACAAGATGAAGACGCACGACGTTACAACCTCCGCCATCGAAACGTCACCTACCACCCTGGGGACCGTGTGTGGGTATGGACCCCTGTGCGGCGACCAGGCTTATCCGAAAAACTCCTAAGTCGTTATTTTGGACCGTACAAGGTTCTTAGACGTGTCACCGATCTTACATACGAGGTATTTCCGGACGGCGCAGCGTCTTCTCGTCGACAGCTTCGGCCCGAAACCGTGCATGTCGTTAGGCTGAAGCCCTACTTCACACAGTAGCCCTTGTGGTTCATGTGTTGCGACATGCCGTGACATTGTGCTGCTGCTGCTGCTGTTCGTGTTCTCCTGTGTTTTTATGCCTTTTGTTTTTGCGCTTGGCGCAAGCATTGGCGAAATTTCCTCATTTGCGCTGCGAGTACTGGCACTCCTCCTCTTTTGGTTCTCTGTATCTGCGTGTGTATGCCTTCATTTTTTTTCGTTACGAGCATCGAGTCGATGCTTTCAAAGGGGAGACTAATGCCACCCAATATGCTTGGGTGAGATCTGGCAGTGGAAGAAGACAAAGACGATCTGTCTGAGCTGCTGCTTGGCTAGTCGACTCAACGAACCCAATAAACCAAGTTTGTCTTAAGCAACGTGACAACGTTGCCTCCGCAACTCATGCCTCCGCAACTCATCTCACTGTCCTATCCCTGTGCCGGGACAACACCCTTGTTTCGCAAACTAATGTGTAACACTTGCAATCCCTGCAATGTAGGCACAGATTCGACGAAGGGTGGGCCTTCAGCGATGCCCTGTGATCCATTAGTCGGTTATTCAAACATCTTCCAGTTTGCCCATAATAGCACTTACCACAAGACAAGGGGATAAGATACACCGCACCCATTCCACATTCAACAAACGTGTCCCGGCGATTGACCTCACAATCACAGTACTTTTTTTTTTCCTTGCCTTCAACTTTCTTATCCACCACTGCGCAAACTAGGCTCAGCTTATTCCTGCATGGACGAAAAAACCACATTAACGCCGAATCTGTTTCCCACCTTTTTTTATACGTTGGGAGAAGGCCTCAAGATATGGAATGGACGTGAAAGGCTAACCTTTATCGACGCCCGCCCTGCCATTACCATCCTGTTTGAGTTTCTATAGTTAAGAGTTCGACGGAATCCCGTCTGGTCGGGGACAAACATAGTGCAAACTAACAAAAACGCCAACCAAGGTGAAATACACAAAAATAAAAAAGACGTTTAAAAAGAATCTGTGCACGGCCCCGTATGGGGAACCAAAACGTCTTTTTTATTTTTGTGTATTTCACCTTGGTTGGCGTATTTGTTACTTTGCACCCTGTTTTAGTTTTTTAATAATCTTTCATTGTGAAGACCCAGCTTTCCTTCTGGAAAGTTCGATAACCTAAGCCTATAGTAAACTGGTCATCAAAAGCCTCTGACATTTGATGCGGGCATATGACTTGCGCAAAACAGATTCGAGACATGAAGTGGCGACACCATTCTTGACAAATGTTGAGTGACAGGAATGAAAATGAAGAATGGACTTAACCGACCTAGGCGAATACCGCCAGCATGTGTGCTCCTGCCCAATCCTATTTTTCAAACCCAGAAACCGAATGCAGCCATCTCTCGGGACCTCAAAGGTAAATTTCAAACTCTCAAAGGTAAATTTCTATGCCTCGGTTGCGGGAGCCAGAACCACATCATACCTGCCATGTTGCAGATGTCGTTTACACTGTGAGCGTAGAGACCCATGAAAAAAAGCTGAGTAAATTGTAAATTCCGGGTACGCAACCTTGTGTATCTCCATAACAATGTCCGGTCTGGTCAGGTTGAGCAGGTCATTGTTGCCTTGCAGAGGCCTGTCGTGGTGGGCGAACTCCGATCCTCGGTACGACGCCTCGTCCAGGCCGAACTGCTGAATCATCGTGCCCATCGCACCGTCCAGGATCATGACTCGCTCTTCCAGAACACCCTTTATCACGGCCGTTCTGTGTGCTCTCATTGCGTCATTTTTGGGGTCGACGTCTGCAAGAAAACATGGCGCATCTATCCTAACTTTTTTTTGGGTCTCTGTTATCCATGGACAGAACTCGATGCTGGTGGTACATTATTAAATTGAGCCGGAGCGTGGAGGGAATATTCAGTGCAGGTGAGGCGCTAAGGCACAGCCACACGTCCCTTTTTCATATTTTTTGCCTGCCCTTTTCCCATGCTTTGCCTCCTCCCAAGAAGAAATATAGCCAATCACAACACATGAGTTTGTCGCGTATATCTGTCCCTACCCCTCCCACCTGGCGCCACCCTGTTTCAGTGACATAAGATTTCGTATGCTTAGAAGGCGCTTGAAATAGATGTTATGTCGTGATGACTGGAATTGTGTACTAGCCCGCAATTCGCGCTGTAGCAATCATCATGGTATGTGCTTCCTATACACCAAGTATGAACAGGCTTTCAGCAATTCTCTTTAAGATATAACCCTGTACTGACTGACTATCCTGACTATCACTTTTTGGCCAACTGAACTGTGTTGTGTACACATATACACTTTAAATAAAAAAATAAAAGGCAACAAATGAAATATCGGAAGTGTACTTCAGGCTTTTGTTGCTGTGCATGGGTCGGACGGCACAGCAACAGAAGCTGGCGTTGATGATTAAAAATAATTTTAAAAAGATTATTATTCTAGGGTGACACTGAGTTCATAAAGAATGAGCCATCTTTCCCTTTTTCTCGGTTTTCCTTTTTTTTTCGTCAGCTTCGCCCGCAGCCACTGCTAACCCCGGACCAGGACGACTTTTTCGGCAACTATGAGGCTTTTGTTTCCCAGAAATCCGTACGGACTTCCTTGTGGCTTCGTGCTACAAAACGGGTGTTTGTCTGGCTATAACACTTGGAGTGGCTCACATTGGCTGTCAACGACACGTGCTTCTATTTTGATCTACCAGATGACGCAGCACGCTTTACGCTCGTTACGTACGCGGGTACTACGGCGTACTAAAAGCCGATCAGTAGCAAACGACGCCACGTAACGCGAGGCGGTCGCGTGATGCGTACGTAGCACCATTCCGCAGTACTAAAACTCTCTATTAGCGAGGCGAGCTAGCTGGGCCACTTACGTTTCGAATCCCGCCGCCAAAGAGCAGCGCCAAAGAGCCAAACGAATGCGGTATTTTTAAGTTCCAGTGTGTTTACAAAAAGTGTTAGCCAGTTCTGTAAATTGGTACTCTACTAGAGGACAGCAGAAGGCCCTCCCAGCAAATTAGTCTACATTTCGCGATACGTTGTTGCTACGTCCATCTATTGCTCTTCAACTGCATGTAACGTTGCTTCCATCGAAATAACTTGGTGCACTCATATTACAAATATCGTAGCAGCTGCCAATAAAACACTAGGATTCCTGAAACGCAACCTTCATCATGCCCCACGCACGTAAATCTACTAGCTTTCAAGTCACTCATCAGACCATAGCTGGAGTATACGCACCCCACCCGCTATCTCGAGCGCACACCAGTCCTACCTAGCATCTGCCCTGGAAGCAGTCCAAAAGCGCGCTGCTAGATTCATTCATTCCACTTATCATTACCGTGCTAACGTATCATAATCGAAAACGAAATCCGGATCTAATCTCTGTCTTTGTCGTCGCATTGACACGCTATCTTTATTCCAGAAATTTTATTACAGTGATCTCTGTTATTTACCTTACATCGTTCACCTTACGCGCATACCTGGATGGTCGCCGCGAACATGAACTGCAAGTGTCACGCCCACGTGCTCGGAGCCTCACATTTTCCTCTTTATTTTTCCCCCGAGCAGCAACCAATTCGAATGGCCTTTCCCACACCATTGCGGCCATTGCTAATCCATCAAACTTCTTGGACAATGTAACAAACTTCCTTTCCGAGTGAATTCGCCAGGCCACAATACCCACCCCTTACGTAATATCCCCTTGAGGGGCCCATAAGGAAATAAAGTGATGTGATGAGTGATCGAAATAACTGTTGCGTGCCACGTCTCATCAGCAAGTGCGACAAAATTGTGGCAACAGCCGTAATAAGGATTCGAACTGCTACTCGCATACGCACCTGAGTGCGGAATTCGGCCGTCGCCCATGCTAGGAGGGACACTGTCCGTGCTACCACTGACAAGCCGGGGTGACCACATCGTAACGAGCGTAAGGCAGCATGTCCGCCAACAGCGACAACAGAGCGCGGTGAAAATAAGCGCGGCCACTTCACTGCCCGCGCCCGTTATCTCCTTATCGTTCAAGCGAGAGGGGGCACGCGATAACGATAAGAGGAAGACGCTATATTGAATGAACATACACAGGGCATCTTGACGACGTTCCATCTCGACTCGCCGCGTCACGATTGCGTAAATGTAAAGAAAGAAGATAACATGTGCAACGGACAGTATGGTGAGCTGCGGATCATGCCACTAGCTAAGCTACACCGATACAATTACGACCTATCAATCAAATTCTAATTATAGCTACCAAGCGCAAAGCCAGTGAGGGACATTTAGAAAAGCGCACATAGCACAGGACAATCGCTAATTCGCGCTCTGCAGTTTAGACAGACATGTGGGGCTCAACGTTCCAAAACCCATCATATGATTATGAGAGACGCCGTAGTGGAGGGATCAGGAAATTCTGACCACTTGGGGTTCTTTAACGTACACCCAAATCTGAGCGCACTGGCCTACAGCATTTCCGCCTCCATCGAAAATGCAGCCATCGCAGCCAGAATTCGATCCCGCGACCTGCGGGTCAGCAGCCGAGTACCATAGCCACTAGACCAGCGCGGCGGGGCTGCGCTCTGCAGTTTAGCATTATTAACTGCATTAGTAACAAAATGTTAGTCGCCTCGTCACAGTATGACATATGCAGCCTCAGCTTGGGTTCCGACATAACGGCGTATGGAAACAAACCTAGTACTTTAGCATAGGCGACGACCCTTTATTGAAGTAACAAAAAATTCAATCGAGATTAAATAAATTAACATTTTCTTTTTCAAGAACTTATTACTACTTCAAAAAGAGTGAGAAATTGTTCTACGGAGAATGTCGCTGGAGCCAAATTTTCAACAAGTTGACGTCGACATGCAAACCACTTGAAACGCAGGTCCCAGCGACATTCCCTGTTCAATTATTTCTCATCATTCCAAGAACATGTTTTCCCCTTAAACTCAAAGCCCAGCCATAAAAGTTTAGTTCGTACATTTCTTATGCATAAACTAGATTGCTCCAGACGACCACTTTGTCCTTCATCTATCTATCCCCTGTACATTTATTACGTTAATTCCTGTTACCTAATAGCAGGACACACTTGTATAAGGCATATTTTTCGCCCGAACTTTCAATGGGAGATCATACAATGTACTGATGACTTCAGCATGCCCATGACAATAGAGCATACACTTTTTTCAAACAGAACGCAGTCTACAGTGACAATTCCTAAATACATGTGTCAATATGTATGTACAACTTTTATTTATTCAAATGAAGAAAATAATAGGAAACTGGTAAGTTTTCCATAAGCAAGCAACGTAATTCACTAATGAACAAGGAAGCAATAATGATTCGGGTCACGTGAGAAAATTAAAAAAAAAGAAGAATGTTTTGAAGACATCAAGTATGGAAACTCTGTTGCTCATTCAACACTCTCAGGCGCCACTTTAAACCTTTTCCACCTTTTTGAAAGTCTTACGCCCCTTGTTGGAAGCCGACACCTTTCCGAAAGCAGCGTCGAAGTGTTCACTGCCAACCACGATCGTGCCTTCAGCTCCGTCCTTCAAGTACTTGGTCAGCGCAATCACCGACGCCTGGCGGACGAGCGCCGCCAAGTCGGCGCCCGAGAATCCCTCGCACCTCTGGTCCTTGCCGACGTTCTCGAGAGAGACCGTCTCCTCCAGAAGCGGTCTCGTTCCATTTCTCGTCAACGTCTTCAGAATCTCCACGCGCTCGTCGGGACTGGGCAGGCCGACGTAGAGTACTTCGTCTAGACGACCCGGTCGTAACATGGCCGGATCGATTATGTCCGGCCTGTTGGTCGCGGCCAAAACGAACACCTGCTTCCTGGGTTCCAGGCCGTCCATCTCGGTCAAGAGTTGGTTCACAACTCGCGACGCCGAGCCACCGTCCGCCGAGTCCGAACGTCGAGGACACAGGGCGTCCAGTTCGTCGAAGAAGATAACGCACGGAGCCGAATTGCGGGCCCTCTGGAAACACTGTCGCACGGCCCGCTCACTCTCGCCCACGTACATGTTGAGCAACTCGGGTCCCTTCACGGAAATGAAGTTGATTCCGGACTCGTTGGCGATGGCTTTTGCTAACAGGGTCTTCCCGCAACCCGGAGGTCCGTGCAGCAAGATTCCCGTCGGCGTGACAAGACCCAGGGACTCGTACTTGTCCCGATGTCGCACGGGAGCCAAGATGGCGACCTGAAGCGCTTCTCGGATTGAAGAGAGGGCGCCCACGTCCTCCCACGTAACGTCCGGTACGGTGGCGAACCCTTCGCGCTTGGCCGAGGGCTGGACCAGCTTAAGGGCACTCTCGAAGTCCGCGACGTCCACGCAGAGGTTCTTGAGCTGCTCGTCGTCCAGAGGAGGGACTTCTTTCAGCAGGGAGACGGCGATGTCGAGGCGATTCCGCGGTCCTTCCCCGGTCGCCTTGACGCTCTCCTCGATGCCGCGAAAGATTCTGTTTATCGCGGACATGGTGGCCTCCCGAGTCAGGGCCATCAGGTCGGCGCCCACGTAGCCGGGCGTCCTATGGGCGACTACGCTCAGCTTGACTTCCGGTGAAAGCGTCAGCTTCCGGCACAGTACCGCGAGAATCCTTTCGCGGGCTGCTTCGTCCGGAATGCCGAGGCATATCTCGCGGTCGAACCGTCCGGCTCTCCTCAGGGCGGGGTCCAGGGCGTCGGGTCTGTTCGTGGCTCCTATGACGAGGACTTCGGCGGGCAGCTCTCGTTGCGACAGGTCGTCCAGACTGGAGAGGAGCTGGGCGACGATGCGTCGCTCCATCTCGCGCTGCGCCGTCTCGCGCTTGGGCGTCACGGCGTCTATCTCGTCGATGAAGAAGATGCACGGGGCGCTGTTGAGGGCCCTGTCGAACAGCTCTCGTATGCGTTCCTCCGACTCTCCGGATACGCCAGCTACGATCTCGGGCGCCGCTACGCGGATCATGGGGAGTTCCAACTCGCCCGCTATGGCGTGAGCCAGCAGAGTCTTCCCGCAACCGGGAGGTCCGTGCAACAGAAACCCCCGAGGCGGCACGACCCCAACTTCTTGTAGACCTCGGGATGCTTCAGGTGCATGAGCATGTTGCAGACCTCTTCCAGGGGTCCTTCCATCCCTCCCAGGTCCGCGAACCGAGCCGTCGGGTTAATAAGAGCGATCTCTTTCTCCTTGGCCATGCGCTTCTTGAGGTTGTCTTGGATGGCGGCGTCAACGTCGTTAGACTTGGGCTTCTTGGGAGTCTTGCGCGCTTTCTCGGAACCCTTGTCGTTGGGCACCGCAGGCTTGGAGTCGGGCGTCTTGTAAAGGTCGTTGATGGACTTGTTCATCGTGTTCTGATCGGGATACGGCACGACGTCTTCGTCGGTGACGCTACTGCCGTCGAGATCTTCCTGCCCCACCGTGTCCGTACCCGACCGCGGGTCTTCCTGTATGATCACCTCCAGCGCGTTCGTCACAGAGTACAGCAGAGCTTTCCTCTTCTTGCGTCGGTACTCGGGATGCCGTCGCTGTAGCCTGGCTACGATGCTCTCGGCATCCAGGTCGTCGTTTTCGCTCAGAACTTGTCGGACGCGAGGCAAAAGCCGCTGGTCTCCGCCGAAAGAATGCCGCTTGCGCTTCTGTGGCGGCTCGCTCATGCTTACAGGCCAGTCACTTTATAACATTTACGCGCTTGTGACCTTCTACGATAGATAAAACGACCGGGAAGCAAAGAAAGTATGCGCCGACACCGACACGCTTTAAAACGACGTGTAAACAACGCGCACTCGTGGGCGCTGCCATCTTGGTTTCATTGTTGCCCGGTGTTCAGTTTGTGTTTCGGCCGTTATGAAAATAACTACATTCCTAACTTCACTTTTTGTTCAAAAAATTGTTTGAAGTAAAAATTACCGCATAGGTTTTTACCTTTAGTAATTCGTTTTAATTTTAATACGTTTAATATTGCACAAATGTTCCTATATACATGAACTGATTTAGTAAAGCCTCTGTCTCGAACTTCAAAGATGGCCGCGCCCATAATGTTGCAAACGTGAGCTCGCTCATAGTCCACTCAGAGTAAAAAAATCAGCGTTTACAGCTGTTGCGACTAGCAATAGCGATGGCTCCTAAAGGTAAAGAAAGGAGAAAAGAAAATAAGCGACAGAAATGGAAGCCTGTAGATGTCGAAACGAAGCAGCCCACGCAGGAATCGGAACCTGCTGACTGCGGCGGAGACGCGTCCAAAGCGACGGAAAGCAAAAGTTCGTCTGCCGGAACGTCCGCTCGCGCACCGGTAAAATTGCGACTCTGTCGCTCGTGGAACTCGAAGAGATAGATTTTAACTAAATAAAATAATCTCGGGCATCGCGTGTCGTTTGTTCATTACAGATAGAACCAACGTGCGATCCGCAGTTTAGGAAGAGGGGACTCACCAGCAATTGGGGCAGGTACGACGAACCGGTCGAAGTTGAAACCGAATACAACAGGAAGCGCGGCGAGGACTTTGAGCTCCTGCTGAGCGCGTCAGGCGAGTAATTCCTTCTGCTGGAGTTTTCAGGGAACTGAAATGTCCCGTTTTTTCTACTCTGTTGCAGTGTGGTCAAAGATAAAAGACACACAAATAGATGCGCGCGTTTGACACTACATTGTGCGCATTAGCGTCAGTTGAGTGTCTTGAAGGGGGTAGCAAACCCGTGTTGCATTGCTGTGAAGGGGAGGGGGGTCAAGTGCCTTTTTTTTCACTCCCTCCCCTCTTGCGCCCGGCCAAATGGATGGATGGATGGATGCTATGAGCGTCCCCTTTATAACGGGGTGGTGACAAGTATGCCACCAGGCTCGAAAAAAAAAAAAAAACCTTTTTCTTTTTTGATGTTGGCCTAATGCCTCTACTTCGATAAATTCTATCTTAATGGAAGAAAAGGTAAATTTTCAGCTTAAGTTCTCTGCCATTTACGGCACACTGTCCATATTTTATTTTTCCAATATTTATTTTTGTCCTTTCTCTCTAATTTTCTGCCACCAATACTCTAACCGTCTCTTACTTATTTCAATCGCGGGTGTGTTCAGCTTTCCATTGTTGTCCCTAAAACCCAAGGCTTCCTGTAGGCTCGTGCCCAAACGTACACCTGGGTGGATATCTCCACATTCAATCAGAACATGCTCCGCCGTTTCCTTATCTTTCCCGCAGCATGTGCATTGTTCTTCTTCTTTACTGAATCTTGCTTTATAACTACGCGTTCTAAGGCAACCCGATCTCGCTTCAAACAGTAAAGCGCTTCCCCTTGAATTATCGTAAAATGCCTCCCTCCTTATTTCATTTTTGCCCTTTTGGTAGTTACTCAAAGCCGGTTTTTTCTCCATAGCTGCCATCCAGTAAATCCTCTCCGCCTCCCTGACTTTTCCCTTAACGCTCTTTGTTGACATATGGCTTACAATACCAGCCGTATATTTACTAGTGAGTCTTCTAGTTCTTTTTCTCCACTGTGTGTCCACGCTCTTCCTATACAAATAACGGAACACCTTCTCTGCCCATCTACTCTCCTTCATATTTCTTAGCCTTTCTTCGAACCTTATTTTGCTCTGCGCTTCCCTCGCCTCAAAACCTGCCCACCCCATATCGCCCTTTACAGCCTCGTTTGTCGTCTTCCCGTGAGCACCCAATGCGAGGCGTCCCACAGTCCTTTGATTTACATCCATTCCCGATTGCACCTCTGCCCTCATGCACACCACTGAGTTCCCAAAAGTAAGTCCTGGAACCATTACACCCTTCCACAGACCTCGAAGCACCTCATACCTATTGTATCCCCACAACGCTCTGTGCTTCATTATTGCCGCATTCCTCTTTCCCTTTGCTGCCGAGGCTTTTTCCTGTACCTCCATGTATCTATCACTCTCATTTACCCATACTCCAAGGTACTTGTATTCGCTTACCCTCGGTATTTCTTGGCCTTGTATGGGCACCGTCTGATCACAGGGATCATTGAAAACCATCAATCCACACTTCGTTACACTGAATCCTAGTCAGAGATTCACCTTCCCTTCAGCATATATTCGCCAGCTGCTGTATATCATCTCGACTGTCTGCAAATAAGACGATATCGTCCGCATAAAATAAACCTGGAAGCTTCTGCTCAATCATCATGCCGCCCTGTTTGTGTGACAGATTAAAACCAATGTTGCTACCTTCTAGCGCTTTTTCCATACTCACCATGTGCAGCATGAATAACAGCGGGGACAAAGGACATCCCTGTCTCAGACCCTTGCTAACCTCAACGTTCTCTTTGCTACGCATTCCTTCCCACTCTATGCAAACTGTATTTTCTCGGTATATCTCCCTCAAAAGCTGTATACAGTCGTCGCCCATGCCCATTCCTTTCAATATATCCCACAAAATTTCCTGATTAACGTTGTCGTATGCCCCAGTGATGTCTAGAAAAGCCACGTACAAGGGCCTATTCTCTATTTTAGATATTTCTATACACTGAGTGAGAACAAACAGGTTATCGTCTAACCGCCTGTCGACTCGAAATCCGTTCTGAAGTTCTCCCAAAATATCGTTATGTTCGGCCCATGTTTCTATTTTCATTTTTACTGCTTGCATCGCCATCCTGTATAGTACCGATGTAATGGTTAGTGGTCTATACGAGCAAATCTTGTCCTTTTCTCCCTTGCCTTTATAGATTAAGTTCATTCTACTTTGTCGCCAACTGTCCGGTATTTGTCCGTCCTTTAAGCTTTTTTCTACTGCTTTTAACAATGCTTCTTTAGTGTTATGTCCTAGTTCGTTAATGAGGCTAACGGGAATCCCATCTAAACCCGCGGCAGTGCGCTTTGGAATTTTTCCTTCGGCCTTTTTCCAGTTGAAATTATCAAGTACTAGCTCTTCCTCTGTTGCTTTCTCCGCCACACTTTTACTCACCGGGGAGATCCCCTGGACGCTCTTTTGAAACGAATCGGCTGTTACCTTTTGGATGTAACCTAGCGCTTCGTACCCTTCCAATTGATTTCCTCCTTCATCTAGAATATGTTGTTGCTTTGTGACAGACTTCCTACCTAGCGCCTTTATGTGGCTCCAAAAAATCCTAGGCGCGGCCTCCTTTTTTTCGTGTATCTCTGTCATCCAGCGTTCACTTTCACCTTTAATTTTTGCCTCTACCAATTTCTGTACAAGGGATTTTTTCTCTAAATATATTTCCCATATTTTTTTTTACTTCGTCCTGCGGCCGCTTCTCCTTTTTTGCCTTTCTATGCTCCCGTGATGCTTCGCGTCGCTTCTCGATCGCCTCCCGGATTTCCTTGTTCCACCAACTTTTTGGCTTCCTTTTTCCTTTCCAGCAAACACTTTTCCTTTTCAGCAAACACGCGCCGATAGCAAATCCATTGCTACCGGCGCGCTACCTGGTACCATTGCACCGAAACGGCGAGACATCGTTCAGTTGAGGGAGCATTCGACAATTCGTGCGTTTCAGGTGGCACTTCCGAATTTTTTTTACCAAGTCGTTTCCGAAGAAAAACAAGGAAAAAATTTTTTAGAAATTACACTGTCGAGTGCGGCAGCGCTATGATTTGTAGTTAGTTACCACGTATAAATTCGATAGTTTCATTATCATTGGCCAGGATTGCTGCCTTAGGAATTGCTTTGTGCAGAGAAAACCTTGCCTTGTGAAATTTTTTTAGGGGTGGGTCATAATTCTTTACGATATATATTGCATGTGTAAATTGCTTGCTAAAATTACTGCTGACTTTGTTAGTATGCTCGATATAAGAGCAAAATGCATGCTTGCTTGTTTACACCATTTCCTGAGGGTCTGCAACAGGTTCGGGCAGTAGAGATTTAATAGCACCAAAGAAGAATATGGTAATGATGCCTGTAGAGAGAGCTTAAATTTAAGAACGGCATAAAATATTCAGGCATTGAACAATACTGCTCAACTACAGAAATTATCTGCTGTGAATAAACTACACAACAACATTGCACGCAAAGCTGAAAAATTTCGTACAGGGTTTGGTCCCCATCTGTCAGGACTGTATCTCTGTGACAGTATTACATATCTAATGAAACAAGACCAATTCGCCAACCGAGTTTTTAAACGCTTAAAGTCATTTTGTTTCGCAGCTGGAGCAAGTGCGCACTTTCGCTTCAAGGAGCAGCAAGACTGGCAGGACGAACCGGCCGAGCTCAACGAGTTCTTCTCGATCGACTGCGACAAGATCGTTGATGCTCTGCTAACGATTCCCGCGCACGAGCGGCTCGGCTTGCCCGAGGACATTTTCCCGGTGAGGAATTCTGCACGCTACTCGTCATGCTTTGTTATCTGTATCCTGCACAGTCAAGGAGAAATCGTTCTTGCAGCTTTACACTAGTTCCGGGCACTGTGCAAACTGTCACTGCTGCACATTTTTCTTGTGTGTGAACAAAACGCTAAACTAAACGCCTACGCTCATTTTTTTGGTTAAGCATGTTTCCCATTTCAAGTTTCGATAAAAAAAAAAAGAATGACCTGTCGTAAATGTCAATACTTCAACTTCATTTAGTGCATGCGGGTCCCCCTTGCGTTTGTTTCAGTGCAGAAGAAAAGGGTTGAATGTCCCTGCAAGTATTTCATTGGTGAAATATCGCATGGTTAGAACAAGTCCATGAAAGGATTCAGTGAGTGAGGGCATTTATCAGCCTTGCATATTCTCGTACCTGCTCAGGAATTCTGGGGTTTTATGTGACTGGCATATGGTTTCATGGTACAGAATAGTGCGAGACTATAGGTTAACATCAACAACTCAAATGTTCTTTAACACGCTCATACATCTAAGTAGACAGGTACTTTAGCATTTTGCCCGCATCAAAATGAGACTGCCGTGGTTTGGAATCGAACCCATGACCTTGTACATTGCAGTGGTGCGTTATATTTCCTAAGCTGTTGCGTCTAGTAGGCCTGCTCATTCCTGCGAGAGTTATTGTACAGCAATAAATGCTACTGGTTTCACACGCCTTGCTTCCTTCTAGGCCCACGTTATACAGGAGTTTAAGGACGAGGCAGCCGCCTGCACCGAAAGGTACGAAGCGTTTCTCCGTACGGGAAAGAGACAGGACAAGAAAATGCCGGACGTCGGAGAATCACTGACGAACACGCTGCAAGCGGCCATAATTGCGGCAGCCAAGTCGAAGCCCAAGCCAAAGGACGAAGACGACTTGGAGGAATTGCTCAACCTGTCCCTCAAGTCCCCTCAGTCAGACGAACCCTCGAGGAAGGACAAGAAAAAGGACGACGATGAAAGAAGCCTCGAGTTCCTGCTCTCACTTACAAAGGAACGCGCCGAGAAAGGTTTGCTGTGTTATTCTGTGAAATCTTTTGACTCAGTAACAGAATTTTTTATGGACATTGTATTAAGGTAGTTTCTGAAATATATTAAGCATACCTTGTGGGCTCGCTCAAAGTAAGACATGGAAAACAAGTGAAAAAAAAGCAGAAAAAACAAATTAGCACTTCAAAAAGAACACAGGTGCAACTTTTGCATGCTTGTAGCGCAGGGCTCACATGCTGCAGCAAAGGTTCTGTGGATGTGTAAGGCATACTTCGATTTCATCGTTTGATTGTAGAGAGATGATCTTATTGCACCCTTTTTTGAACTTTGACGTCTGGTTATGTCGTGGCATGTCTTGCATGTTGCAGCTGTCTTATAAAAGCCCGTCTCGTTCTGTAACAAAGCTACACCTCCGATCAACTCTTTTGAAACACTTAATTTTTCTGTTGGTTGGTGCCTCATGCATGCGTTGTGAATCCTAATCCGTGTTCTAGAAACTATGTTCAATGAATTGTGTACTTTTGCTTGGAGTGGACACAGAAGAGAAAAATGTAGCCACTTGTATGCATTGGGAAACTCCGCCGCGGTGGTCTAACGGCTAAGGTACTCGGCGGCTGACCCGCAGGTCGTTTGATTGAGTCCCGGCTGCATTTTTGATGGAGGCGAAAATGCTGTAGGCCTGTGTGCTCAGATTTGGGTGCACGTCAAAGAACCACAGCTGGTCGAAATTTCGCAGAGCCCTCCACTACGGCGTCTCTTGTAATCATATGGTAGTTTTGGGACGTTAAACCCCACATATCAGTCAATCAATTAATCAAACTACCCTTTCACAATATTGTAGAGACCACTGTTGTCATGACAGAGCACTTCACATGATAGGTGAACAAAGACAGCTGGTGCCACTGTCTT
This sequence comes from Rhipicephalus annulatus, assembly GCA_013436015.1. Classification (NCBI taxonomy): domain Eukaryota; kingdom Metazoa; phylum Arthropoda; class Arachnida; order Ixodida; family Ixodidae; genus Rhipicephalus; species Rhipicephalus annulatus. The sequence goes on along the minus strand of WOVY01000874.1, from coordinate 200,686 downwards.
AGAAATTTCCTTGCTAGCATGTCACGACATTGCAAAATTTTGACAGTGTATTGTAGGGCTTTCAGTATGGATGAAGATATACTCAAACCTCATTATGACAAAGTTGCATGTTACACGGAAGTAAGTTCATTATATCCGAAAATTCATGATAAAGGCTTATTTCTGATGCTATATTTATTGCAATTTATTTTTCATTTACTTCGTTATAACCGATGTTTCATTATATGAAGGTTACTTCATCTTTTAGAGCAGGAGTTGGCAACCTTCGGAGGTGGAGGGCCGAGTTGCATAGTTCTGAGACAGCGGGGCCCATACAGCTAATCAAGGGGGCAGGGTCTTTGCAGAAAAAAAAAAAAGAACAAATTTGGCAACTGCAATGGTCAATGTAAAAAACTGGAATATAAATGTTTTTTTCGGCAAGCATGTCACGACAGAGCAATTTAAAAAAACATAGGTTACAAGCAGAAACTCATTTTAGTTCAAAACTGGCATGTGTGCCTTAAAAGAGTGTGACAAGGGGAAGGGGGAGGGTCATTCTGACATTTTGCCGGGGGCCGCGTAATACTGTGATGCGGGCTGCAAGTGGCCGAGAGCTGCTCTAGAGTAACTAAAAAAGTAAAGTAACAGCTTTAAAAAACTGTCACTGAGCTATCACAGACATAATATGAGAAAGAAAAAGACACTTCAAGGTCTTCATGGTATAAAAAAGAATAAAAGGTTTCAGCATAATATTCAATAAATGTAGCTTCGAATGGCAGTTTCTCTTGAAATTATGAGCTTCTGATCACTAACTTAACACCAAGATAGTTGTTTGAGAACCATCTATCTATTAACCGATTTAGCATTCAACTTCAGTGTTCCTTTAATTCTACCCAGATCTGGTTCCTGCAGCTGAAGAGGCCGCCACAACAACCGTTGCTGAACCTGAGCCCAAAGCAATGGAGGAACCCGTCAAACCACCGCCTCGTAAGATTTGTTTGAAAGTACTACATACTCCGTTTTGTACGGCAGTTGCAATGCTGTGGAGGCTATGCAAAAAGTTTGGTGATCAGAAATGTACAAGTCCACTTATCTCGCGCTTGAATTTTATCATCTTAACTTGTGCTACACGGAACATATTTTCCCGGTCTCTTCAGGTTCCCCTTACTGAGATGCTACTGTATTAACGTTTTGTGTGCATGGTTTCGTTACTAGTAACTTGCTCACAAGGCCTAGGAACAACACAGGAGCACACGGAAGTCTAAACGATAGGATGTTTGTGGCTATTACAATTAAGGAGTTACAATTAAGTAGTGAACCACTTTTCCAACAATGCAGTTGTCTTCAGCAGACAAGTGCCTAGCAGAACACTTCAGGCAGCTTGTAATCTGATGGGTTAAGTAGAACTATAAAGAAGCCAAGTTACGTCTGAGGGGTTGCCAGAGCTGAAGGCTAGGGGAACGATGTGATCATTGTTTTCATTCAACGTTACAAACGAATTTTCTTTCCGTTCATTTGCAGAACCTCAGAAGCCGACTCTTGATCTAGAAGACTGGTTAGACAGCGTTTTGCAAGACTGAACGCACACATCGTACTATTTATATAAAGTACCTTATTTCGCAAAAGCAATCTCTCCAGGCTAGTTTTCGTCAATCTATGAAGCCCGCTGCCACAAGTGTTCACAACTCCAGTCGAGCAGGATGAAAAACTTGGCCAATCATCCATATTCAGGGTAGAAAGCGTGGGTGTTTGAAAGCACATAGTGCATTGATCATGAATTACTTACATCTTTTTTTTAAATGCAATATTGTAAAGTAGAAAATGGGATGTCCGCTGGCCAGCATTCAGCGAGCACCGGCGTAGCCGCTCAATGACAAGAAAACCGACACAACCAACTGGTAATGACATAAAATGAAGTGTCAGTAATCGTGTCATGTGATGATGCCTTGCGATATGGACACAGAAATAGTGGGGACATCGCTACAATTGTAACACCAAGATGCACTGTGCTTTCACATTCAGTCTATGAAAGGATTCTTAAGCGTGCCTTTAACTTTCTCCTGGGTCTGTTCATTTTTTGATAACATTATTTTGCCATTGAGGCTAACAGAAGGAACATTACTACACTTTAACCTTAATATAACTAACCCGGATATAACAAAATATTGGTTATAAGAAAGTAAATGAGAAATGGTCTTGCCGTAGGAATAAATTGAGGAATAAACCTTTGTAACGAATTTTCGGATAGAACGAACTTATTTTCGTGTAAGATGCCACTTTTTTTGTAATGATGCTTGAGTCTTCAAGACAGATTCTGTGTTGCTCGATGCAGCAGCCCTGCCACAAAATGGAACTGCACGACCACATGTCTGTGTAGGATGGCGTAAATTGACGAGCTATTTTACATGGGCTGCCAGTTCAGATTCAGTCATCAGGCGCAGCTTTTCCTTTGGGCGAGGTACAGAACGAGGCAGTGCTGAGACATATCTACCTGCCACGTAGCAAACCATACTCCTTATAAAGAATTTCCCTCGAAAGATTTGTTTCAAGATTTTATTGTAAAGCACTAACTAATGACTTGCAACAAAAGGACAGAGGTATCTACAAGAAACCCTCTTCAATGTGCTGCCAACAAGAGTTAATAAAAGAGGCGAGTCAATGTAAAAGTAAAAAACAACTGTGCAGGTGTAACATCAATCATTCATGCCACATTTGTTTCCTCTTCTTCATAGCACCACAAAATCAGCAAAGACAAACGCTGCAGTATCCAACTGTGGCGTGCCGCGTGCGTTAGCACAGTCAGCCTCTTTATCCAACAGTGTTCAAAAGGGGTGCCGACACACTTTTTCAAAGTTGTACAAACGTTACTACAGCATGTTTACTGCACGTGTAGCACGTGAAATATTGAAAACACTTATGGTATTTTGGTTTTGCGCTTAATATTAATGCCACACATACTACCATCCTCATCATTACATCATGACACAGAGCGAAATTTGATTGCTTTGTGTAATACAAGCACATATGTGATGATGATGCTCATAACAACAGCTTGGCAGAACTGGTGGGCATGTTTTTTTTCCAGGCTGTGCATTTAAGTATGGCAGTGACTGAAGAGATTGCAAGACGACAGCGACATCGTGACGAATCCATTTCTTTGGTATCAAAACTGAAACTGGCTTGCAGGAACGTGTTATGGTACCATATTTAGACTGTCCAAACACTTGGCAGTAAATGCGAAAAGTGCGGCGCAGTACTGAACGGGGACAACAGAAGAGAACGACGACACAGTCACACTGTTCTCTTGTCCCTGTTCCGCACTGCACGGAATGGGGCAAGAAAAGAGAGCAATACCAGTGCCCCCTTTCGTACTGCACGGAACAGTACGGAATGGGCACAAGAGAACATCGGTGCCCCTGTTCCGTACAGCACAGAAAAGTATAGAACAGGGACAAGAGAAGAGAACAACACAAGCGCCCCTGTTCCGTACTGTGCAGAACAGGGACAAAAAAACAACACAGGCACACTGTTTTCTTGTCCCCGTCCCGTACTGTTACCTACTTTTTGCGTTTAGAATGAATAGCTACCAACTAGCCCGAATGGCTCATTTGCTGCATAGCAGTACTTTTTTATGTTTAGGGTTTCGATATGTGGCCTATGACCTCTGTTGAGTACCAGAATGTCAAGAACGTCATGTCGGCACTCCTTTTGACATTCAACACAGCAGAAACAATTGCAACAAGCTGGAGAGTCAGGCTAGTGCCTTAAATGTTTCAACGAATCTGGAAGCACTCATTAGCACACAATCTGTGCTATGGTTTGCTTCAAGACCCATTAAATTGCGGAAGCAATCCCTTTGCATATATCAACAGGTGAATCTAAGAACTTGAGTATACAAAGAATTGCATAGTTTGGTTATAAGGAAAAGATGGACACAGTGTTTCGTCGGTGTACACGATGTTCGCGTTTCTTCGTCGCCTTCTCCATTTGTTCGGAAAGCTAACAACCAGTGATTAACTATAAGTACAAATCCTGCATTGTGCAGGTGTCAAGCATAAAATAGAGAAGTAAAAATAAAGCAAGTTGCCGATTGCTAAAACCACTAAAATCCACAATCACGGGCAGGGACGGCATGAAAGGCTCAACCTCGATGAGCGCGCATTTGGTAACTGCCATTTGGAAGACGGGTCAAAACTATGTATCTAACTATAATAGGCATAACCTTTACAAAATGAGCTTTCAGGTTATACAAAGCCACTGCCATCTACACATCTTTCTTTCTTAAGGGCATAGATTAATATTTGCGAAGACAGCAAAAAATGAGTTATCAGGGCATATATATGAAGCACCCTTGAAACACGATTTAAGTACAAGAAACAGTTTGTTCACTCAACAAATTAGTGTGGCTGAATATAGCTTGGTCTAAATGTGTCACACACACTTTCGAAAGTCTTCATAGATAGCATAGGTGTCAAGTTTAAATATTGTGACCCAGTACATGGTAATAGACAATTGTTTTTTTTTTTCTAAGAGTTAAAACAGCTATAAGATGGTTTGCGGTGCAAAGCACCAAAATTGGTGCAAATGCAATATTGGGCCAGACATAATAATATCATCCAACTTATTAATGTCATTCAGATGATGCAATAGATACAGCATGTCAGATTAGCATAGAGATACATACTTTGTGATAATTTTGTATAGTAACTATCACATTGCTAAAAATAAAACTGCTTCATGCTGTTTTACTAGCACAGTCATGAAGCTGCTGAAATATGTGAAAACCGAGAGCTGTGCTACTGAGCAATCAGTAAAAAGTCTATCTAGCAAACAATCACAGCTATCACTGGCATGTGTGACACAACGCAGCTTTTCTCTTGAAAACTGTACTGCATACGTAAAAACACACTGTGGCAATGTCATCTGTGAGGCTAAATTAAATTACACTAAGCAGCACATGTTAATATCATCCCTAAACAATGTTCTTTGGCTCTCGCGTCAAATGTACAACTCATAAGCACGACATACCGTTTGAAGCAATTAAATTGTTTGCTTGTGCAGACACCACAAAAGCATTTCCTTGCAGCAGCAAAGAGGGAGATCCGAAAGCTTGCATCCAAAACATTGGCAGCTGTGTCGCGTAAGTACAATGCACTGTAGCAATAGAACATTTTTACATTAAAATGTATGCCACCAATCGAAATGGTACGATTGCTTCCTGCGGTGCATACGCCAAGACGTAAGCGCCGCCTATGACAATGAAGCACCACAATTAGTGAGCTCTTAATAGTAACTCGTGGGTTGGCCTGCCTTCGTGACAAGTGTAAGAAAAACTACGACCATAGCTACATTACGACACTGTCATAGTAGTGATACGCAGAGTCTGGAAAAAAAGTTTTAAAACCACGCTGTAGCGAGAGGATTCCCGGAAACTGCTTAGTGCATGTGTTCATTATTCTTTTTCTTTTTGTGTTGAGAGGGCTGGGCACTTGCACTGACATCTGTGTGTGAAAGTCTGAATTGTGAAACAGGGTTGTACGGCGCAGCATTGTAAAAAACTGAAGAAAACATTGCAGTTTTTTGAACCCGCAGAACAGTACTGATACTGTGCAGCCATTTCAAACAGCACATTCTGAAACATTTCAAAAGCTCACAACAATTGTGAAAGAATGTCGTGTTATTAGTACAGCGAGATCACTTGAAGTTCAACTGTGATCAAAAGACATATCTATTAAGATCTAGTACACAGCAAGCATTTCAGCAGACTTTGCAGGTCATTGTCAAGGTGATTGAAGAATCTATGGGCACGAAGATACTTTTTCCTTGTTATGATAGAAAAGTGGGAAGTTAATTAATGCATACTTTGTGCCTAAGTAGTTCCAGTTAAGTAATAAGCGCAAGGTATCGAGTATTCAAAAACGACATGTACGAAAACCGCGCTTCCAATGCAACTAGATAATGTCATGTCCGTGACTTTACCTGGCAAGTGTCACAGCTCAAGATGACGTTGCACATATGCTAATGCTGCATTTATAACTTGTCTGGTTGATTGTGACCAGTTAACGTTACAGTACTAGTCTGGAACAACCCAAATCCTGTAGTGAGGCAGTAAGCGTCACCAGTTGAAATCGCAGTACCATGACATCTACGCATGTGACAAGCACTGCTAAGTCTCATCGATGCCATCAAGCGGCCGAAAGAACGCAATGAACACTGGTCACAGCCGGGCTTTGCACTATGTGCCATCAGACGGCACATGCTGACGCTTCTGCCTTTTCACGCTCAATTTGCCTTGAAGACACTTATAAAACACTTTTCATTTTGGGGTGCCAGCATCCTCAGTTTCTACAATCAAAATTTCACAATTCTGTGCGTGGTAATATCAAATTGGCACATCTACGAAACAACAAATGCGTCATTTCCATGCATGCGAACCAACCATCCTACCATGCAATGGTTATCTCAAATAGAACTCCCTACTGTGTCACTAAATGTCGAAGATGTTAGCACTCCAACTACTTTAATCAAGTCTAAAGGCAGTTTTCATTTTCCCTCTTTATGCATTAAAGGGTCCCTGAAAGGGTTTCCTGAAACTATTTGCACCATAATTTAAGCTATCAAGATAGCCACCATGCAACTTAAGGTGTACATTATCTCAAGTCAAGTTTTTCACCTCGACTTCATTACTGAGCTGTTTGGGCTACGCCCCATTTTCTAGTAGACCGTAGACTGCAAAACACATTTTGCGTCTGTCTCATTGATCTCTGTGCCACCAAAAACCCAGCCTCTCAAGCTTCATTCGCCTATTCAAGTGCCAAAATGACGATCGGATCATTGCGCTAGAGACGTACCAAAACAGCGCCATTTCCCAAGTACAGGTGACTGAAGACTTTGTGCGATGCAACACTGCAACTTGAAGTGAAGTGCGCATTTGAAATATAATAACTGATTACACGCTCCATGCAAATATCTTAAAAAGATTCAAACGACCTGTGTTACTGGGCTCAGTATGTATATAAAAAATCATTAAAACCATTTCAGGCTACCTTCAAATGCATGGCTCATGTGTGCGGGCATCTTAAAATGATTAAATTATGCTAACAATGACAAAAAACATAAGCTACCCCACTGAACACGAACAAACGTCACAGAAGCACAATGTAAAAGATTGTTAACACTGCCAATGAGCCCAAATGATAGAAAGAAAAACACCAATTGCTTAGAGCGTGACGTTGTGACACTGTAAGCATCACAGATTACTGTACTAGTAAATAAACGTTGGTATTCCAAAAGAATGCATGTCACATACGTTCGTGTAGAAAAAAAAGAAATAGGAAAAGAGAGAGAACAAGCAAAACAACTGAATCGACTAGTGCTTCGGTGGGACTACAGCGGACAACGCCATCTGGTTGACACCGCAGGTACCATCGCCACGATAAACCCTGTAGTAGCCCTGAAACGAAAGAAAATAGATGCGTCAAGCAGGTTTAAAAAATTAAACAGCTTTAATTTTATTTTTATTTTTCATTTATTTATTAAAGTACCCTAAGGGCCCACTAGGTTCAATTACCAAGCATCATGCTTGCACAGAGCGATCTCTGTATACAGAAGATTTGTGTGGCAGAGTAAAATCTGGTCAGTACCCTTTTCTCACCTTTTCTCCCCAGTACTTGCCCCAGCTGTTCTTCACGATCCAGTAGGGTACAGGCTTGCGACGGAAACTTCGTTCTGCAAGGAGCACAAAGAGAGTCGCTACAGCCGGAAAAGACAACGCTCGAAGAAAGAAGCACGAGCTTGTCCTCTACTGCCACAGACTTGCAGATTGTGCCGTTCATTACCCCGTCTCGTATTGCCACAAGCTTTGAAAAATGAGAGCTCTGTGCATAGTCACAGTATTATTGCACACTTGTGTGCATGTGCGTACCAATACAGCCAAGCACTGACCCCTCTTGGAATCCTGTGTACCTATTGCCAGTGATGACCGTTCTTGACATTTAATTTAAGCCACCATGTACAGCCGCTGGGTAACGCACGAATGATAGTCCACAAGAGCATCGATAATCATGATAAGTTTACTAGGGTATGACCGATTGTCGATTTAAGAGAGAACAGTAGACGATTAGGCGATTGTGCTGTCAATGTCGCAATGCAGCCAAATATGGCTATGATTTAGTCATAGTTTCAGTGAGAAACTCTTTGTCACAATTGTGTCGTAAATTTTGGTCAATTCAATTTTCTTTTTCACTACCAGCTGCCAACATTTCCATGCAAAACTTTGCCTACAGAAGATCAATTCTCTCTCGATCAATGTTTGCCAATCTTCTCATTTGCCACAGAGACAATGACATGTAGGCCCGTGTGCTCAGATTTGGGCGCACGTTAAAGAACCCCAGGTGGTCGAAATTTCCGGAGCCCTCCACTACGGCGTCTCTCATAATCATATGGTGGTTTTGGGACGTTAAACCTCACATAACAACAACAGAGACAATGACAACGTACACAATACTATACAGTACACAAGGTCTTCAATGAATCGAACCTGCAGCATAAAATATACTTGGCTGAACTCAGAAATACATATATGTGGTTTGCAACTGAACTAATACAGTGGACTCCTCTTAAACGAAACTCGAAGGGGAAAGAAAATTTGTTCGATATATGAGAAGTTTCATTTAAGCAAAGCCCACAAAACGAATAAAATATGACTTTATTTCAAAAGCACAAACTGTGGCTGACTGAAAAAAAAACACATTTTGAAATATACAATACTACTATAGTTGATTGGAAAAAAAACTTTGCTAATATATTAGTGACTCAGAAAAAAGGAAGTGATAACAGTTTGCTTGGCTTTGTTCAAGCATTTTTTCACAAAGTAAGAGTGCATGGCCAAAAGGCTGGGCAGGAAATCTCTGCCACCAACGTGTTCAAAGTAGCACTGCAACAAGATGACAGCATCTCTTGCTGCACTGTCCGCCACTGCAACGGGCTCAGGATCACACACCACCTCATCAACACTTGAGAACGGGTCCTCATCTCGAACTTCAGCAATAGGTTCCTCAAGACTGTCCTCGCCGCATGTGGCGACGTTTTCATCAAGTGTTTCACAGTCCATTCGCGTGAAGAAGTAGACTGTGTCACCTGACTGAACAGCCTCCTCAGCCTCGGAAATGTTGTCTTCGTCATCTGGAAGGGCTTCTTGTGTTGAAAATCCTGCATGATGGAAGCACCTTTGCACAGTTGACATTCACGCATTCCCAGGCATTGGTTAGAATATGAAGAGCCGAGAGCAAGTCCACATTGTAATCTTTTCTGTTGTCTGCACAAATAAGCATTCGCTGGAGGACTTGGTGGCGATAGAGAACCTTCAAGTTTTGAATTATGCCCTAGTCTATCGGTTGATGGATTGCAGTCCCATTTGGTGGCAGGAACTCTAGGCTGATCGATTTGAGTCTATCGACTTGACCATGAGCAGGGCATTGATCAACAATAAAAATAACCTTCCTGTTCTGCTGGGTAAGTCTTCTATCCTCTTCCCACAACGATGTCTCGAAGATTGCTTGTGTCATCCAAGCTTTCCCGTTCGCGTGGTATGTGACAGACAGCGTGCGCACACCTTTGAAGCGGCGTAGGTGCTTTGATTTCGCCATGACTAGCATCTTCAACTTTTCGCTACTGTCCATGTTGGCACCCACTAGCACTGTAATACGATCTTTGCTTCGCTTTCCCTCCAAAACAAGTTTCGCTCTTGCAAGCGAGAGTCTTAGTAGGGAGTGCTTTGTAAAACAACCCCATTTCATCAACATTAAACACGTCCCGTTGATCGTAGGCTTCCAAAATTTCTTGCAACCTCCCCTGTTGCCAGTGGCTACACATATCTCTATTTACAGCCGCACTTTCTCCACAAACTGTCTTAAAGATAAGACTATGCCGCTTTTTAAAACTGCTCAGCCAGCCATTGCTCACCCGGAAGTCCTCGATCCCCATCCGAGTAGTAATCTCTTTGGTCTTCTCTTCCAAAATGGGGCCGGTGATCCGGAAGTTCGCACTGCGCACTCGCTTGAACCAAAGGAAAAGAACATCTTGGATTTCTTTATATGCTGTCATTCTCACCCGTATTCTGTCCGCAGCGAAGGTCCCAAGCTTTACAGCTTCTTCAATCTTCTCTTTGTTCTTGAGTGTCCTCGACAGCATGGACTTGGTAATATTGAACTTTTTCCCAATATCCGTCTTTGAAAGGATGTTGCGGTCAAGTTCTTGAATGATTTTTTTTACTTTCGTTGCGAGCGAAAATGCATTGTGCTGCCATTTTTAGGTTCCATCTCAAGTTCACGACGAGACGTCGATCGCTGCTCGGCGTGCGCGGACATGTGCGATCGCTGGAATGGCTTGGCTAGACTAGCTTCGGTATGTTCATGAATTTTTGCCCGTTTTAGTTTTATTTAACCGACGTAAGCGAAAAAAAAAAATGTTTCAATTACCCGAAACTTTTATCATTAAATATATAAAAGACCAACCAAATGTGCCTAGATATGATGACAGTTATAGCACGAGAACAGAACAACAACACATAGACAAGAACGACACCTTGTCTTTGTGTCGTCATTCTGTTCTCGCGCTATAACTATCGTCATGTCATACCAACTAGCCCAAGCTGCCACACTTCCATGTGCCTAGATAGTTTTGATTATGCGACTTTTCCGTTAAACCGAGTTTCTTTTAATGGAAGTCCACTGTATTGAGACACCAGAATAAATCATATCACAAATTTCGTTATACAAACAAACGAATGTAGACAGTTTTTACACATTTGCCAAAGCTGGCTGTTGCGCATCAAGAAAAACAAAGGAACCATCTGGAACTTACTGTCCACGCCAAATCCAACGAGAAGAACCCCATGATCCAAGTCCGTAGGACTGCAGAGGAACTTCCATGGGTGTGAGATGCCACCAAAGTAGAACTGAAAGCAAGGTAACAAAAAAATTTTTTTCACTTTTGAATTAAAATTACTGAGGCTTGAGAATGAATATGGAGACAAAAAAACAAGACATATGTGAAACATTACAGGCGTGTTGTGTATTGCTACAGTAGTTATTTATGTAATCAGCTTTCTACAGGCCTTTGACATTTTGGTTGCAGTAGTACGTGAATTATTTCAGCGATTTGATTGACCAAAGCCATTCTGGTGAAACTTCTAGAGTAGCTAAAACCTTGCTTTAGAGCAGCATAACTACCTTTTGGAGCAGTAATTTGTAACACATTTTCGAACGCAAACATTCATGTCACCCGGGCACTGTGGCAGTTGTACCAGATGTAGTAGCATCACTAAGTCGATTTACGCCCACATGCAAGCATGTTTACTTGAAATACTCATAAAGATGAAATTCAGACACTGCTCTTAGTTTTTCTGTCGATAGATATTCCTAGGTTTCCTGAATCCTTAGACCTTGGGTTACCTCACACTTCTCCGAAATTCACTTCATGTTTGCAAACGATTTAGATTTTTTCTGACACTTCAGCTTGTGTACTGGAAGCACGAGCACAAGCTGCTTTCACTGCAGCATAGACCGTCGTTCAGTGGATAAGTGCTTGCCGCCGTGTTTAAAGGCCAGATTTGCTACTACCCTGGTTTGTGGCCAGTTATAGTAACAAAAAGGGTTTCGTGACTGGTCCTTCGTGCTTGACATCTAAACCACACTCCAGGAAGTTCGTTGTAATGGGAGGGTACATACAATATTTACTTTTGAATACCCTTTTTAACATGTAATGTCATCTTTAGACGAGAAGCCCGTTGTATTGCCGCTGTATGGTATTAAGCCTTAAGGGTTCTGCTTAAAATCTCATAGAAGTGCACTGCAGTAAAGAGTACTACAATTTCTCTAAAACAAGCAAACTAAACCATAATGGTCTGGTCTTTGTTCAAGTACCGCTCACCCTATGGAGTCAACAAGTCAAGTAAGATTGTCGTCCTTCAAGACGCACAAATCATAACATTTCTCTAACTTGATCTATCGCAGTTAGAAACTATTACAGTGAACTTAATATAAAGTAATCTCACAGTATGCTCTACTGGTACTACAAAACACTGATTATGCCATACGAGTGCATTAAAATTGTGTGGCAGGTTTGTGCCTAGGTCAATAACACTCACCTGCCTATTCTCATAAACACTAAATATTACAGTGGTAACATTGTCTCGAGTGCCTGCCATATTTTTTTTTCTCTGTAAAACTGCAAAAATGCTGTCTTGGTGCATGATTAGCACGAGCTACGATATTTCGGCCAAAATGTAGCATGGCGTAGCAGGTTTCACCTTTTGGTGCAGTTTGGCGCAATTGGCACAGCTATCGCACCACTTCGACAGCGTTTTCAGTTCATTAAGCCTTCTCAAGAACAGCATCTCCGTGGCTCCAAAAATGTAAAATCTGTGAACGTCAGCATAGCTCAGAATTTCTGCATTATGTCTACTAAGGAGCGTGTTCCTTCCCCTGAATGTTTCAGTGAAAGAAACACGAGAATGTGCTGCCTCATTGACAAACCTGCATTGCGTTGGCATTGATTCCGATCGAAATTGGTCCATGCTTCATCAACCAGTAGGCCAGCTCTGGAAGACAGAAAGAAAGAGATGATGACTTCAGCTCTAACGAAAAAGAAGCGCGAATAATTGAGACACATCAGAGGTACGTGGCTGTAAGAATCTCCATCATCAGCTTTCCACAACGCTTCCGTCACGGGAAACGAAGAGCATCTCGACAAAGGCCCTAAACGTGATAAGAAGACGTCGGATCCATGGTATCTTCGGCATGATGGTCATTTTTAGCCACACCCAATGACAACATTGTAATGGGCTGCTCATAGCTTTGCGAAGACAGAACCGTGAAACCACTGCGAGCATTATTTAGATAGACTCAAGAAATTGAGGCTGTAAAGTTTCACTTTCAATGAAACCTGCTACATTTCTTCTGACTTCACTCTCGTTTGAAAAGCGAACATCTTGAAAGCAAGCAAGCAGGAAATACTGAATGTGGATGAACAAATCAATGAATGAATCAATCAGTCATTGAATCAGTCAATCTACAGAAAGCCACAAAAGCTGACTGCTTTCTCACCGGTTTCATTTTGGGGCAAGCCGACGAAGCTCTGCACTTGGGCCTTAGACTCTGTCTTGTTGAACTCGCACGTGCCGTCTACGCCTCGATAAGGGTACTCAGACTCGGTCTCCAGACCTCCTGAGGGAAATGCATTTGAGTGAGGCTGTGTCAATCAAAAATTTGCGTTCACTTCATGCAGACCAAGAAAATTAAAATAAGAAAAGAAAAGCCGCCAGGCATGTGCGGAATCTGCAGCTCGGTCACAAGAAAAGCTGGAAGAGTGGCCATTCTGGAGCCTTTTCTAAAACACTCTTGTGGCAACTACAACAAGCACACTTGCATGATGCCCACTATGCCATCAATCATGATAATTTTCTTGCAGTAGGGAAGCATCCGTTGTGCTATTATTAGAAATTTTTTTTTTTGGAGAAGCATGGTACTTGCTACACTCTTGTAAGGCATCATGTTCACTTTGTTGATTCTGCGGTTGATGACCATGAGGAATTATGCTGAAACTTTTGCAATGTGTTGGAGCATTCAAGGATCCACTTGTCACACAATTCACTTAGTGCGACACCTGATTGTAACTTTACTGTTCTGAAACGCTTTGTTACACATGTCAATGCGATTCCTTACCCAACACAAAGTCTACCTAGGGTCAGTTTGCAACGGTTTTTTCAAACGCCGGCGTGGCTCAGTGGTAGAATGCTGGGCTGCCACGTAGATGGCCCCGTTTGATATCTCAATCTATCCTCAGCATTTTTATTTAGTTCGTTTTTGCCCCTTATTTCACATGATTACATGTACTGGAAGTGGCACACAATTACAAAATCGGCCCTTGTTGCGATCTCAAAACAGCTTTCGCTGTAAAACGAGGAGACAAAACGAGACATTTTCAAGCAGTCCCCTCAGTGCCAAAGTTTTGTATCATCACAGCTAAACGAAAACTCCAGAGCTAGTGTCTATCATACGTCGTGGGAACGACAGTTAGTACAGTAGAACGACCCTGCAATGACCTGTTCTGTATAACAGTTTTACTCGCTCTGGCTTAGTTCCTAAATTTCATATGCAGTGTGGACAGCGAGGATCACCACAGCGGAAGAAATCGACAATTTTGGCAACTAATTCGCTGCTCTGAAATGAACACGCTGCTTCACCATGTCCTGCACAACCTCCAATGATGATTTGCTATACATATCTATATGCATTATATTGAGGCTTCACCGTGCCTCAAATTCATTCTACATAATGAATTTTCACAGCGAAAGACGCTTTGCGTGCTCTAGTCTAGTGTGAGCGGCAAAGAGTGCGCGCAATCTTACCACCAAAGTGATCTATAGCGCAAAGGAAGTTGGAGCACCAAGCACAATGTTGTACACACGCAGCTCCAACGTTCCAAGTCTGTACTCAATATGAGCTGTCTTGTTATCCGCCTACCGAAGTGTCTACATATATCAAAACTTCGCTGAATATACAGAGGCAATTTATAGAGTATATATAGAGTATGTTGAAGTGTTAGTGTAATAGAGGCACAGGAGCTGGTGTGTATCATCATCATCATCATCAGCCTGACTACGTCCACTGCAGGACAAAGGCCTCTCTCATGTTCCGCCAGTTAACCCGGTCCTGTGCTCGCTGCTGCCAATTTATACCCGCAAACTTCTTAATCTCATCTGCCCACCTAACCTTCTGTCTCCCCCTAACCCACTTCCCTTCTCTGGGAATCCAGTTAGTTACCCTTGATTGATATGTGGGGTTTAACGTCCCAAAACCACTATATGATTATGAGAGACGCCGTAGTGGAGGGCTCCGGAAATTTAGACCACCTGGGGTTGTTTAACGTGCACCCCAAATCTGAGCACACGGGCCTACAACATTTCCGCCTCCATCGGAAATGCAGCCGCCACAGCCGGGATTCGAACCCGCGCCCTGCGGGTCAGCAGCCGAGTACCTTAGCCACTAGACCACCGCGGCGGGGCCAGTTAGTTACCCTTAATGACCAGCGGTTATCCTGTCTACGCGCTACATGCCCGGCCCACGTCCATTTCCTCTTCTTTATTTCAACTATGATATCCTTCACCCCCATTTGTCCCCTAATCCACTCTGCTCTCTTCTTGTCTCTTAAGGTTACACCTACCATTTTTCTTTCCATTGCTTGCTGCGTCGTCCTCAATTTAAGCTGAACCCTTTTTGTAAGTCTCCAGGTTTCTGCTCCGTAGCTAAGTACCGGCAAGATGCAGCTGTTATATACCTTCCTCGTGAGAGATAGTGGCAATCTACCTGTCATAATTTGAGAGTGCTTGCTGAATGTGCTCCACCCCATTCTTATTCTTCTAGTTACTTCAATCTCGTGGTTAGGCTCTGCGGTTATTACCTGCCCTAAGTAGACATAGTCTTTTAAACTTCAAGTGCACTATTACCTATCTCGAAGCGCTGCTCCTTTCCGAGGTTGTTGTACATTACTTTAGTTTTCTGCAGATTAATTTTAAGACCCACCTTTCTGCTCTCCTTGTCTAACTCCGTAATCATGAGTTGCAATTTGTCCCCTGAGTTACTCAGCAATGCAATGTCATCAGCGAAGCGCAGGTTACTAAGGTATTCTCCATTAACTCTTATCCCTAACTGTTCCCATTCTAGGCTTCTGAAAACCTCCTGTAAGCACGCAGTAAATAGCATTGGGGAGATTATGTTCCCCTGCCTCACACTCTTCTTGATTGGTATTCTGTTGCTTTCTTTATGAAGCACTATGGTAGCAGTTGGTCCCCTGTAGATTTCATCCAAAATGTTTATATATACTTCATCTACGCCCTGATTCCGCAGTGTCTGCATGACGGCTGATATTTCTACTGAATCAAACGCCTTCTCGTAATCTATGAAGGCTATGTATAGTGGTTGGTTATACCCTGAGCATTTCTCTATTACCTGATTGATAGTATGAATGTGGTCAATTGTTGAGTAGCCTGTTCGAAATCCTGCTTGTTCCTTTGGCTGATTGAATTCTAATGTTTTCTTTACTCTGTTAGCAATTACCTTTGTAAATAGCTTGTATACTACAGAGAGCAAGCTGATCGGCCTGTAATTCTTCAAGTCCTTGTCATCTCCTTTCTTATGTATTAAGATGATGTTAGCGTTCTTCCAAGACTCAGGTACCCTTCCCGTCAGGAGGCACCTCGTAAACAGGGTGGCTAGTTTTTCTAACACAATCTGTCCTCCATCTTTCAGCAGATCTGATGTTAGCCGATCCTCGCCAGCAGCTTTGCCTCTTTACATGCTCTTCAAAGCTTTTCTGACTTCTTCTATCATCACTGGAGGGGTGTCATCTGGGTTAATGCTAGTTCTTATAGTATTAAGGTCGTGGTTGTCTCGGCTACTGTACAGATCTCTGTAAAACTCCTCCGCTATTTTAACTATCCTATCCATATTGGTAGTTATTTTGCCTTCTTTGTCCCTTAGGGCATACATCAGACTTTTGCCTATCCCAAGTTTCCTCTTCACTGCTTTGACGCTTCCTCTGTTTTTCAGAGCGTGTTCAATTCTCTCCATGTTATACCTTCTTACATCGCATACTTTACGTCTATTAATCAACTTCGAAAGCTCTGCCAGTTCTATTTTGTCTGTTGTATTTGACACTTTCATGATTTGACGCTTCTTAATTAGGTTCTTCGTTTCCTGGGAAAGCTTGCCAGTGTCCTGTCTAACTACCCTGCCTCCAACTTCCACTGCACACTCCGTGAATATACTCGTCAGATTATCATTCATTGTATCTACGCAAAGGTTGGTTTCCTCACTAAGAGCCGAGTACCTGTTCTGCAGCGACACTCTGAATTCCTGTACT
Organism: Rhipicephalus annulatus; assembly: GCA_013436015.1. Classification (NCBI taxonomy): domain Eukaryota; kingdom Metazoa; phylum Arthropoda; class Arachnida; order Ixodida; family Ixodidae; genus Rhipicephalus; species Rhipicephalus annulatus. The sequence continues at coordinate 183,784 of WOVY01000874.1, read as the reverse complement.
GGTGTGTATATTAGAACATTTTTATGTACGTCACGATAGTTTCACAGCGATAATCGTACCCATTTCAATAACAGCTTTCATGGCTTGGCCCATGTAACCACCCTTGCATCCATGGTCCCCGTGATCGCAGTCGACAAGCTCTGAAATGAAACAGAGATACATGCGCATAAGAGAAATCATTGTCCATGATGGCAGTATTACCAAGGAATTGGCGAGTTCAGAATTCTCGGTGATGAAAAGACAAATGGCGGGGAAAGGATGAGTTAGCAGAAGAGAATAATACTACACAATAAAAACAAATACAAATAGATTTGTCCATTTGCAATGTGTAGTCCGCACATAAACTTTTGCCAATACATTTAGCCCTTTAAAGGGGTGAAGTCAGGTAGTGAAATTCCTAACATAAGAAAACATGTGGTCTGATCAGATGTTGTAAACTGCCCAACAATCAGTTGTGACGAGTTTTTTTTCTTTTCCCTCGACTTTTTTTTTTTTTGCAGCACCTTTCAAACACTTCTCCCAGTATCAACAGTATTGACTTCAGTGTTGATGATAAACAGTGCTTACGAAGCAAAACGTGTCAATTTAGCACTAAGCAGTGGACACAGAACTTTCCTATTTTCAATGTCTTCAGTTTACACAATGTCAATGCAATATCGCCTCGTACGCTTACATCAGAGCCCGCTTTGATGACCAGATTCGTGGCAAAAGAATTCAGTCATCTCCATCTATAGTGCATACCAATTGTTTCTACACTTAAGGCTTCCATATTACCTTACCTGGCATGAACACTGAACACACACACATACACATACAACCTCGTGAACCGTGTTAAACCCCAACACAAATCGGTATAGGCCTGCTTAGCATTTGACGGAGACATACGTTAGAAAGGCCAGGGTAAAAAAAAGCCTCACCCTGTTCGGAGAGCGAGACAAGCTTGTTGCGTGACAGGAACCACTGGCCTTCCACGTTGCCAGTCACCGAGAAGGCCCAGCAGGAACCGCACGCACCCTGAAGGCAAGTTAGGAGAGTAGTTGGCAGCTTCTTCTCACATAACGAAAGATTAGAAAGGCCAGACTTTACAGTTCAATGCCTTAGATCAGTGGTTCTCAGCCATGGATGTGTTGGGGACCTCTTGTGAACTGGCGGAAGTGATGGGGGACCCCTTGCAGCGGTTGGGAGGGAGGGGGGGGGGGTACGTAGGCAAGCTGAAGCATAAATGACTAAGGCTAGTCGAAACACAACTGAAGCGTGAGACAGGTGCCATTTATTGCTATTTAAAACATCAAACAAACGCGCCACGTCACTTCATTTTGGGCAGTTCATCAATACGTGGCACAGTCACGCTTAAAGAAAAATGCGGGTGAGGGTTTCGCAGATCATAGAAATGGCTTCGCAGACCCCCATTTGAGAACCACTGTCTTAAATAGTCTTACTGTGCACCCGAGGGCAAAACGTTAGCGTTGTACAAGATGCAATCTCTGAATCCAGGCATGACTCGCATTTTTCAAATCCCGAGGTACCAAGTGGCTGTCCATTGCGGCAAGGCGATCACATGCTGAATGCTGAAGCCATCTTTTGACGATGGCAACAATGAAAATATTTTGGGTGGCTCTTCAAGGCCCCACTTTAAAAGACTTTCAAAGGCGGTAAATTTTTTTTTTGTTTTACCATGCTACAGTCATGAACAAGCCAGAAATTACAAAGGAGTTACTTCTCAGCTGTTACTTCATTCCCTTTAGGAAGTGGTGTGTCAAAGCCTACGGTCCAAACGAAAATGTGTGCATTACAAGCACTGTCATGGTAGTAGTTTTGATAAACACCAATGGAGAGTCAAGAAAAACTGGAATGTGCAGCACATTTCATCAAAGCGATACATCTTGTGCAGGGATTAAACTGCAACAAAATGCAATCATTTTATGTACAGTCGAGCCCACATACAACGGCTCCACTTAAAAACTTTCACTTAAACGTACAATATCCGTGTGACCGTGAAAATATACATTTGTTCAATGGCACAAAATCGCACTTACAACGAACGTCTCGTCTCCGAGCGCCGCTGATCGGTTACAGCGAACAGAGTCTGCGGTCTGCCGACTTCCCGGGAAACCAATTTCGACCAACCATCAGGCATCGGCAAAGTGCCCATACATTGTTATTGTTAAACATTGACCCTGCCTCCGCGACCCTATAGTTGCCGCTCTCCCCAACCCATGGAGAAAGGAAAGCCGTTTCCTTCCTCCATGCCCAACTGCTTTTTGTTACGCACCCCTTTGTCCTTTGTCACCCCGCTACTCTGAGTACCCCGCATCACCAGACGAGGCCCGTGTTTTCACACTGCCACCGATCTTTCGAAGACCGGTCGGCTATCTACCCTGTGTTTGATCGCTGGCACTGTCGTTGGTGTCATCGGCCAAAAGTGACCAGACCATTTGCCAACATTGTCAGCCACCGACTGTATCCGATAGTCTGCGTCTAGTACGCTACCCCACTGACTCTGATAATTTGCAATTCATTTCGTGTTTAGGACTTGTTCTCGCTCACTTTGCACTTAACTCAGCATGCCTTCCGCGCACGTGCGGAACCGCAAAAATGGCTGTTAATTTGCGAGGAACGAATCGCGAAATATCGAAGTTCATGAGGCCACGCAAGTCCGCCGGTGCAACAAAACAATTTTTTGACCACGGCCGTTGATTCTTCGAACACCGCCGCGCACACCGATCCAGGTGGCCATGCTTTGACTTCAGTGCACGCAGGCACTCTTTCCAAGTTTTTCTACGTGCGAGTTTTGTGGACCTTTCAAGCAAGCCACCCAACCTGCCTCCTTCCAGTGCGTTTTAATTTTCAGAATCGCCCTCCTGCCGCATCCTCCCTTCTCTTTATCGCAACTCCTTGCCCTTCTCTCGCAAGTCTGCTCTCCTCTTTTGATCCCAACACCTTCGCCCGTCTCCATCGCTCTGCGACGCCCGCCACCCTGGCTCGAATTAGTTTCGTTCCCCAACTGGAAACGGGCCCAAAGCTGTTCCACGCATTCTGGCATGTGTGTCGCGTGTGCACGACTTGCTCTCTCTCTTGGTGTGCGTGTGTGGTCATGATGGGCGACGAAAGGACTACCACGCTTTTTTCTGCCGCTAAACGAAACGTCGAAAGTGTGACCGCTTGGCTTGAGCGTAAGTCGCGCGTTAGGTGCCACGTTGCGGAGCGCTTGCTCATAGCTGTTGACCACCTGGCAGCCAACTTGCCGCTTCGGGCGTCCCGGTATTCAGCTGTGGAGATGGTGAATATTTCGTGGGTGGCGGTGACGGCTACATGCACGCAAACTGTTTTCGCAAGGCTGACTGTCGATGTCAGGCCCGATGCCGAGCCTGAAGCTTCCAAACTGCGGGGGCGATTTGTGGCAGCGCGTCGTCGACTCCAACCTGGGATAGCGAATGGGACATCTGTTGCGATGGTTTAATTACGTCCGATGATGATGTTGACACTTCGGAAGCGTGCACAAATTGGGGCGATGTGAATGAAGTACGCGACGAGAGCGATTTGGAGGAATCTGATTGCGAGAACGATGAAACTTTGGAGGGAGTGCCTCATGCAGCTTATGCCACGGGCCTCGGTGAACGAGCACCCTGCCGTTTTAAATGAACTCGAGACCACTCTTATCGCTTCTGCTCTTCGAAACACGTGCATCACGGACTTTTTGGGGCAAAAAAGTTTGTGTTTTCACTCGCAACTTTTTTAAAAGCTGTGTTTCATTTACTACGAACTTCGAGATACAGCAAACGGATGCTGCGTCAGGCTCAGGTTCGTTATAAGTTAACCTGCCATTCATAACCAGAAAATGCTGCAAAATTTTTTTCAGTGCTTTGCCTCACTTGCCATCAATTCACTTCACACTGTCAGAACTGACAAAAAAATAAAAAAAAGAACTTTTAGAGCACCCGATTCTTTTCACTCAAACCTAATTTTTTTTATTGTGGAGAACTTTCCAGGTGCCCTGTGACCCCATCCTGTATGCACACCCCAAAAATATTTGCACACGTGCTAATTGTACACTTTTCCAATGCTTACTTACCTGGTTTTTCACTTCCGTCACAGCTCCCTTGGTCCTCCAGTCAAAAAGGTCTGGCAGCGGTTCGTTCACGGGTCCAACTTTGATTGGCTTGACTTCGGCCTTGTGTTCAGAGAGATCTTTCTTCAGGCCGAGGTAGTGGCGCTCAAACTCACTCGCTGCGACACAAACATCCCCGATTAAGAGATTGTGCTTAAATAAATGCAGATGAAGACACTGCCCCATGACGACGAAAAACAAGCACGGGCGATACGAGCAAAACACAACGTGTGGCTGCACATGCAGTTCCACGTCGCAGTCCTCTGTTAAAGAGAACACATAGGCTTACAGGGCACACAAATATTTTTTCTACGTGGCAAATATGAAACATAGTAAGTTAGCAAACTACGGTATTGCATATTAATAATAAGGAGTGTAAAGAAGCGCAGAGAGTGTTCAGCATCAATTTTCACTGCATTTTTAAGCGGTGTTCATTAGCGGGCAAAAGTGCAATTGTCCAGTTCACACCAGGTGACTTGCGGTTGGTACATCCTGGTACCTTTCTACACATTTAAGCAGCTTATGAACACAAAGCTTGAAATTCATTACGCAAGGCTGCAACGCTCAGTCTTGGTGTGTTCTAATATTTGCTGTGTGTCATTTTTTTTTCTCACGCATAACGCTGACAAAATAATACACAGAAAATTTGGAGCTACAGTTGAAGTGAGAGTTATACGTGAATTTTGGTGCGCAAGGTGGCTTTGTGGTGTGGCTTCACAGTAATACAAGCAAGGGAGCTTCCGAACAATACGCAGGAATAGAGATACAAATATATTTATATAAGCTTTTATAGAGTTTCGACTTGTGAATACCGGTTCCATGCAGGAACGGGTTATAAACGAGAAAATATGATGCCCCTTAAGAGGAAGAAAACAGAAGAGCAACTAATTCTGTTGGTGTTTTTTTTTATTATTATTATTATTTTTCATTCATTTTGGTAAAGGTAACATGCCAAATCCCCGCATGTGTCATTATAAGATATTGAACACGGAGGAAAACTTTGCCATTGTAAGAACTAAATATGATAACAAGCTAAAGGACTATTGAAAATGCAAGTTCTCTTACGCGACAGGTCTGAAAATTCCGTAAGGCCGTAGTGTGCAGTTCCTTCTTCCAGTCGGTTGAAAAGCGCAATCCTCTTCAAGTTGTTCTTGAAGATCATGAATCGGGCCTCATGCTCTGGAAAAATAAAAATAAGCAGCAGGTGAGAACTCCTAAATTGTTCAAAAACAATAGAAGCATTGCCATCATCATCACAAGTGATGCACTAGACATATATGTCAAGCGCAGAATGAAGGATCTATTATTTCTATGCCTTAGATCCTCGTTATTCATTCTTTAGCCATGACTTCGAGGTCTCATACGGCTTTTTAAAACAATAAATGCTGAGAAAAAAATCTCACATATACTCAAAGTAGAAAATTGAGTGCCTCCTTACCTTCCTTGTCCTTGTATGTCTTGTTGTACGTCCGGGCAAACACGCTGAACAGCGACCGCTCTTGGGAGAGCTTCAAGTGCTTCGACAGGTAGGCGAACGTTAGATCCTGGAGAAAAAAAAAACAAACGACCACATTCACATCTGCCTATCAAGTCATGCCCAACCACAGTACCCTGGGCCACCATTTAATTAAGGTCGAGTTGTAACAGGCTATCAGTTTGGCTAAGTTCATTATGAGTGAATGGTACAAGAGAACTCGTAGATGGAGGCATGTTTTTTTGTTCTGAACAGTCTTGCACTGGTCCTCCATTTTAAAAAGCTGAACTGTATAGCTGCTTACACAATGTAAAGCTGCAACCTCTACCCCAACACTTAGTTCTCAAGGATAATTTATCTTGTCAGAAAATCTGATGCACATATATTCAAGATACAACATGTTTGCCGTGCATGTCAGGATGTAACTGCATAAAACAACTTATCACAAGATACAGTTGAGTTATCCCAAAATGTAACACTACTTGGTTGAGAAAGTATGCGAATTTTCTTATTAGTCAATAGGTTTACTTTTTGTTAAAGAATTTTACAAGTTCGTTTCATATGCTGCAAAAGGGCGAATCAGTCACCGAAAATGTATGTGTTCAAAAATGTCTTCGTAAAATAATTTTCATAACCATGGCAAAAATATTATAGAAGCTGCACATAACTGTTGCTCTAGCGTACAAGGGGACATTTTTGCAGGCAGGTAACAAATAATGAAGCTAGAATAAATATCAGATGGAAAAGTCCAAGGTGAAGTGACTGCACATTGGCTTTTTTTTTTTAGAATACATGTTCATAGCTCTGAGCTAGATTTGATGCAAATGAAGCATCATAAAGTAGTACTCTTATGGTAATTCTTATGGGTTGCAAAGATTAAATAATTTACAATGTAACTGTAACCACTTTCGACAGACACACAATACACACCTTGGGGTCAAGAACTCCCGATATCCGTGTGACAATTGACATTGCCTGGGACAAGAAGCAAATGTCACATTATTAGACAACAGAAACTGAGGTGATCGAGCATAACTTTGAACTGCAATCTTTTCATTTCAGCAAAAAAAGAAAGTGACTCGCTGATGAGAATTACTTACAGGTGCGAGCGCTGCAATATGAAATGCCGGTTAATCAACGGTACTGTTCAAGCGCTACATTGGGAAAGAAAACTGTTGCACACGCAATAAATATACGTCACGAGAGCTCATGCCGAGCACCGAGCGGACAAATGGAGAACATAAAAAGAACAGCAAAAGCCATGGCTGAGAATACGCAAAAAGAGAAAGTAGAGCTGCACGAACAGCAAAACTTTGGATGTGAATTGAATTTGAATATTGGAGTGTGAACACGATTGGAATAGAATATTTTTTTAGTTGATAACCACTTGTGATGGGGAATGAAAAAATTCACCGCATATATGCATGCTTCACTGCAAATGTCCTCAAAAGATGAGAGATAGTCCTCTGTCAGCAGTCTTTTGTGTGCGTAGCGTCGCATTTTCTGTGCGGCCTAATAAACACTAGGGTCAGTATAATTGGGTATCTATGCATTTTCTATTGAACGAACACACCATTTAATACTTACACATTGATGTTGCACCTCAAATATAGGTAATGTTTGCTTTTTGACTGACAATGTTCACAAGTCTAAATGCAGCCACCAATTCAAAATGGCTTGGCGTTCAGCAAGTGCTTAAACTTTGGCCGAGTGGCCAAATAGTGCGACAGAGAGACAGAAAGACGGACCATACTCTCTGCGTTCAAGTATCCCAAGAAATAGTATCGTCTTTATAAGATAAGGGCAAAGAAAGGCGTGCCTACCGCTTCGCATGTGAAGGAATTGACGTTCCGATAGTTCTCCCAGTCTCTGCTGTAGATTTCAGCTTCACAGATCTTAACTGGCTGCAGAAAAACATGGGCAAATGAATAAATGCTGGTCAGAAAAATGAAGGAAGAATTAAGTTCCACTTTTACCTGAAAGCTTAAACTTCCAGGATAGCAAGGTCTAACACCTCGCTTCAATTTCTCAGATGTCCGCGCTCACAGACTTAAAAGGTTGCAATACATCTTACCTTTCCTTTCTTTGGAGTGCAGAGCTCTTTGGTGTAGTTGCCTTTCGACACCTTGCAGACCGATTCCGTCATCTTCATCTTGAGTCTGATTATTAGACCAGAGACAACCTGTGGGCATTGAGAGCGAGAGAAAAGTAATAGGCAGTTCAGCGTGCAGTTGCAATAACTATGCAATTCAGAGTGACACTTTAACGAAAGAATAAAATCAAATAGTGGTGTTTCAAATATCAAGGCAGAACACCCGCTATGAGGGACATTTTATTGCAGTACAGCATGTATTTGCAATGCAGGAGGGCTTCTTTGGTATATGCTGTTGCTTTTCTTGTGGAGCTGCTTAACTATACTACTTCAGTACAGAATTTTAATGCATCCTTTCAAATAAAACACTAGGGTAAAAGTTCCATTATGTTATATTATATATATACATTTTTTTCATTAGACCCATAGTGCAGTGTAGCTTTTTTTTACAATATTATTTATATTTTTTTTCCCAGAGAAATGCTGGTTTGTGTTGATCTTATACAACATAATATTCTTTGAGTGTATGTATTTCACGATAGAAATTACGCTTTCACACAATTTCGACTACAAGGCTTGTTAGGTATCTTCATATAATAACAACAAATAAGATGTTGAGTTGAAGGTGGCTAGAAATTTTATAGTAAGCAAGCACATGCTAGATCATAATGGGCCCCCAGAGAGAGAAGCTTAGTGCCACAGTTTGATCAATGCCGGAGCACATTTCGCAATTAATACCGCAGTTATCGCCACCACCATGTTTGCTATGCATGCCATACTTACAGTTTGACTTATAATTAGTTAAATGGCATAGAAAAATTTCCAGAGGTGTGGGTGTTCCACAGGCCTTTTGATATAGATGTGTTATTCGACCGATCGCCAGATCAATGGCAATGAGTAGTGCAGAAAAAAGAATGCCTCGTGGTATTTATCTGCGTTGTATATTTTTTTTTTATAAAACACAGTTTGTCAACACGCTCCTGCAAAACAAAAGGGCACAATTGTAAGAATACTGATGAGCGTACAACTGACTATATTGATCACGTATAATGACAAGACTATAAATACATCAAATATATAGGTATATTAATAAAACTTATAATAAACTAATTATAAACTTATAGTAAACTGACTTATAATAATTCAATAAACTGATTTTCTATTGATAAGACTGTTTAACCTCTGCAGCAGAGTTTACACTAAATAAATACTAGAAGAAGACAGTGTCATGGCGAGTATATATTTATTTTTCTGAAACGTAGCTTCAAGACACATTTCCACAAAATGAGAAAGTACTGTTGTTTAGACAGTTTAGCTCATGCAGTGCATGTAATAAAGCGGTAAGAGCGTTGGGACAGGAGAAGAAGACGCACGAGAGCCGGGGCAGGAATGAAGGGAAGGATGAAGTTAGGAATAAAGCAGATAAAGATGGACGCTAGTTCCATACTGAAGCTATAATGCTTTTCCGTTCTTTTAAGTGGGAACACTACATGTAACATGCATAACGCCACCTGAGTAGGCTTTTCATTTGAGACCTGGCTCTGGTGTAACTACTCCTATTGAAACGATGTGTCTATTCAAATAATTGCAGGGTAAAAAAAATTAAGACGTAACAAGACAACAACGATCAGTGCTGAACTTTTCTGTTATCTTTGTTTCCTTTTTGTCTGTTATCGTGCTGCAGTTATTTGAAAAGATGTACCAACACAGATTTGAACAAATTATGTTTTCATTCCAGCCTCTTTATGCCGGAGCTGCAAGGGTGGAGCTTTGCTGTAAGCCCGTAAATGGCACCCGAGAATACACAGTACAAGCAATGGGATTTATGCACAATCACTGAGCTAAAGCATTGCAGGATTACTTTTTTCATAAAGTTCTCTGGTACTGTTTTCAAGCCATGACAGTTCATTCGGACTATTTACTCAATTTGTCAGACAAAGCGAGTACAGAAAAAATCACAGCATATCCACGGAGTGAATGGTGATTGGTAGGGCGAAGCATTCGTCAGTCCGTCCATCCATTCGTTCTTGCTTCCAGTAAAACTTGCATCTGGGCGAGTCGGTTCATAATTCTGGGTCGTTTGTCTGTATTTGCGCACACCTGTTTACCCAGTGTTCTTGCTTGTGTCTGTCCGTCTTTCCGTGCATCTGCCCCTATGTCTGTCTGTCCTTCTGTATGTCCGTCCATCCGTCTATCTAGTGAACACTCCAAGTAGAGCCCTCTCACATCTTTTCATCAAATACAAATTCCGCCATCCAGCAGACATTCTAAGGACCGCTCTTTTGGGTATGTGCCACCGGTGAATACACAGTACAACGATGGACGCACAAGCCACGCCGTAAATAATGCTGTACACACTATATATGGTAGATACAAATATACTTTTTGTTTTCGTTTAACATCTCTAGTGCAAAATCTTATATTCTTTCAACCCGTTACCATGTTGATAGTTCCTGTGCTCTCTAATTGAGCTCATCACACATCAGTTTCTTATACATATGTCTTAAGTTTGCTGATCCTTCCTGTACTTATAGCTGTCAAGGACTAAACCTTTTAACACTTCATACAATTGAGCAAATGTGTTCAAACATGGTCTTTCGCACTCAACAATTGAAAACTGCAATTATTCAGATGGAGATGTTTGTGCATTGCCATATTATGACTTTTTGGTGTGCAAGTGATTTACAATCCCCACTGATGCAATAGCCGTAATAGGGATGCAGCTATGTCAATAAATGTAAAAGTGTACAACAATTATTTTTCCTTCATTCCTTTTGTAAGGCGATTGCCAAATTTTGCCAGATAGATGCCGTGCACTCGCAGCTCTTTTGCTGCTTAGAGGCAGTGAAAAAAAATTGCCCGCAGCTTCCCTCGGGGGAACACTGAGGAGGATGCGGAGCATATAATTGGTTAACGGGGTGTTAAAGTGCGACTTACTTGGGTCGATGGCTAAATTGGTTAACGTGGTTGTAAAATGGGGTGTTAAATTGCGACTTACTTGGGTCGATGGCTAAATTGGTTAACGTGGTTGTAGGATTCGTTGGAATCCTACAACCACGTGTGTTTGTGGATTCGTTGGAATTCATTTCACCGCGACCTTGGACGTCGACGCGCCGTACAAACCAACCGACGAGCGGCAACTGAGCGAGCGAGCGCCGACCTTGAGTATATATACAGCACGACGGCGCATGCACTGTCAGCTGTTGAATGTTCTCGAAGCGCGACGCCACATGCGCGTCCACTGTAGAATCAGGAGAATTGTAGATGTCGAACGCGGTGTGTAGAGGAGGAAGGGTGCACAGATGGTGGAGGAGTGAAGCGCGCGCGGTGTGTAGAGGAGGAAGGAATGCACAGATGGTGGAAGAGTGGGCGACGGCGCATGCGCGCGCGTCAGCTGTCGAATGTTCGAGAAGCGGTGTGGACGGAGCGGACGGCGCACTACAAGGCGCGAGTATAAGATGCTCCGCATCTAAAACTGTGCTCCATATCGCAGTTTGTCTTGACAGTTTCGTTGACCCATACGTCTTGAAAACAGCTGCCAGAAAGTGTAGTCTACAATGAGCCAACGTTCGATTCATTAGTGTTCCGAATTAAAATATAAGACTTTATCAAACTTCAGAACAGACTTCCAACTATACCACATACCATGTTAATCCTTCGGTTGTTTCTATAGCACTCAGGACTGGGGCCTGTTATGGGTTTGCAGTATAATTGGAATAATGAAAAATTAAACTAAGTTTGACTTCTGTAAGGATGCAACAAAAAAAGAGCAACAAAGAAATGAAAAAGAATGCCCTTGCATGCAGCAGTAGTCAAAGACCTCCTGTTTGTTCTGGGTGTGGTGTGTGAAGGTGCACGTCTCTTCATACGCATGAAGAAAACAAAAAAAATCAAAGTTTACCAAAAATAAAGTCCCAGGAAATGGAAGGCACATATGCACTTCGCCCGACAGCGCTACCAGAAGAAAAAAAATCAAGCGAGGGACTCGAACAAAAAAGAAAGAAAATAAATAAAGAGGCACGGAGGTAAGCCCTGCATTAAACGATAAGCAGGAAAATATCGGGTGTGGCGTCGCTCCAGTAAATCAACTAGACGGGCAGGAAACACCTGGGAGCCTCCGCCCTGTAAGCAACGCGTGGTAATGACGGCATGCTTGGCGCCTCCCTTTGTGCACAACACCCAAAACACGCCTCACTTTCGCAGACATGCAAATTTCGGCTGGGCTGCGTGAAGCATGGTGTATGCCAAGAGCCATGTGGTGTGTACCGCATCTACAAATCTGCATGTACTACAGATACCTCTGCAGATGCAGTGGCTGCTTCGCTTGTTTTACTGCTTAGAAGTTTGTGAATACTTGCTCTACAAAACATTTCGAGATGTTTTCATTGCTTCGGGAGGCAATTAAGGAAAGATGGTGTTGATATTTGAGTGATTTCACCACAGTGAACTCTATAGACTATAGTCTATAGACTAACCTAGCACTACTAATGTTAAGGATTGGTAACTTGGAATTTTCAATCAGTTATTAAATGTTTTTTATCAATGTTGCTAAACATGACTCGCTGCATCTTGTTTGCTTAAACCTTTACTGCCGAGTGTTGCGAATCCGCGACATGCCGAAAAACTTCGGAGCGAGCGAGTGACGAAATGCATGCCACCTTTAACGCCGGATGTCAAGTACTCACGGGGAACGTAGCTTTCAGCGCGAAAAACCTGGCGCCGTGCCGTCTAGGATATTTTATGCACTACTAATGTTGAGGATTGGGTAAGTTGGAATTTTCAATCAGTTATTAAATATTTTTTAGCAATGTTGTCAGACATGACTCGCTGCATCTTTTTTTACTTAACCCTTTACTGCCGAGCTGATAGTATAAATCGTGAAGCGCGTGCAACAGCTCTCACTGCTACATTGTTTTTCGCCTGAGTGACGCAAGTATCTTCAATAATTTTCCTTATTTGGTGGGTACACGCCCAATAGGTGGCACATGACATGTTATGTAGTAATGAAGTACGTTTTTTGTTGCAAGGTTCTCGCTTCTGTGGCGTATGGAGAATTCGCAACGTACATAAAAGTATGCATTATGGCTGCATTTTAGATTATCTAATGGTACAATCATTTAAAGTTTGCTATTTAAAGCTCGAAAAAGAAAACTTTTATATTGTTGGGTAGTTTTACAATTGATGCATTAAAGGGTTAAGAAGCTACTATTGAGTTTAAAACCAGCTGAGCTATCTTTGAGAGATTTGTGACAGAAGGATTTTCTGGTGTGTTGGCCACATGCTTATGCATTAAAGGTATTTTAAATTAAATATTGAAATGTAGCACTGAATGCAACTTTATACACCTGAAATACATGGCGAACCAATAATATTTAAAGCACAGAACAATCTCAAGAGGAGTGCCCACAAGCGATGATGTTGAAAAACCCAATGGGATGACCAATGTACAGATGATTAAAAAGTGCCTGATAACTGCCTACAGTATAACCCTTGTGGAACCGATAATGTGCACACCAACTACAATTGGAAAGCTGCCCAGCTTTCTCCTGGAGAGAGTTATTTCTGGCACAGCATGGGCTTTGTGGCCGAATCTCAACATCACGCGACTCCCCCCAAAGTAGGTTTATCACGAAAGCTGTTGTCTGATGAACACACGGCCGCGATATGCTTGACTTGTGCCAATCCAATAAGGCGTTCAAGCACTGCACATTCTGCAGATAAGATATGTACACAGCTCAGTGTTTCTATACGAACAATGCGCAACTATGGTGTATGTAACTTTTCCGAAATAGGTTTTTTTTTTTTTTTCATGCTGATATAACACACATGAATTATGGTACAATGTGAAGACCTTAGCATTTCGTTATCAAACGTGTGCTAATGAATTGTTTCAAGTGTCCATCCTCGGGTCGATCTAAAAACCAATATACATTGATCAGACATGAGAGATATGGCGTGATCACATGAAAGCTGGCCTACCAAGCCCCGCAAGTAGCACTGGGGCTCTCTCGAAACAAGGACCCCTCCCTCTGGATCAGAGCTTGCACTACCATGATTAATTAAATTAAATGTATTTCTTTCTCTCTCTTGCTTTCTCTCTGTACCAGTTCACCCGGTGTTATCGGTACCGCTGGTGTCAACGGTCCTCAGAATAAGTTACACGGTCAATCCATGCAGCCGCACAATCCTCATATGTCGCGTCTCACGCTCTGAAAGACTTACAATAATTGTTTTTCACGACTTCACAACATTGCAAGTTCGTTATATTCATCATAACGCGCATTTAAGCTATATCTGAACGATGCAAGAACAAATATTTATACGGAGGCGGTAAATAGTTTAGAGCACTAAAGAGAACGGGAATCACCCATGTAATCACGCGAATGAATTCGTGCGCGCTTCATGCAGGTTCAATGTAGCCTAATTTAAGTACACTTATTAACGTCTCTAACCCCTGCGTTATATATAAACGGTTAGAGGTATGTACAGTATGAAACACGGTTTCGTTTCTTCATGCGTGCAGTCGGCTATCATGCGTACACTTAAATTCGCGTGCACAGGAAGGATTCGACCTCGAAACCACAAGCGCGCTAGCAAACTTTCTCAACAGCGCAGTCTTTAATAAGCAACTCGCTTGCACGGCAGCGAGTCGCGCCCTTTTGCTTAGTCACCGTCACCCCATTTGACGGCAGTCCAAAAGGATTGCACGAATCACGTGCGAGTGAGTGAGCATGCAATCGTGCGTCAGTGGCGCGACTCCGTCGCAACCGCGCGCGACAGCGAAACAATCGCCGATACCTGCCGAGAGGCTCACCTGAGTTTCGGCTTCGAGGATTTCGACCACGGTGTCGTAGAATTCGCGGCCGTCCACCTGCGTCGCCGCCACATAGTGAGCTTCGTCGAGATAGTTTTCAAAGTCTTTAGCGTCGTGCTTCATCGGTGCGCCCAGGAGAGCCGCTGAACCGAGCGCCAGCAGGGCGCACAGCGCTGCGACAGCTGTCGCAATGGACAACTTCATTGCGTTCAATTCGTTCCGTGAGACGAGCCACTCGATTGAAGAAGTTGTCTGCGGACTCCGCAAAAGCGCGTATACGGACCTCGACCACAGGCACAGCGGTGGGACGAGGGCTCAATCAACGCGCAGCTGACAGCAAAAACTGACGCTTTCGCCACGGAACTCTCGCTTTCCCAGTGTTTATGTTTTCCAGCGGCTGCGCACGCAGCGCCGCCTACTCGCCTTTCAAGTTTCAAACCTTTTCCTGCGGAAGAGAGTAGCGATAACTTTGCAAACTTGCCTCCTCCCCCTCCTCTTTCTCTTCCAACGCTGCGTTGCCTCTCTCTGCACACTTCTCGTGTTATGCGGAGAAGCCGTCCCGCATCGTCGGCTCTCGAGATCGGTAAATGCGTATAAGACAAAGACTGACACAGCAAACGAGCACATTGGTCTTCGTCCGCGTATTTTGCGCACTTGTGTCACGTCACACCAGCAAGCACATACATTAGTCACATGGGCGTCTGAGGAAATTTTGCAAGCACCCTACCCCTACCCCCAACGTTGCCCTCGCCGGAAGTTTTGGATATATTACAATATATGCAGTAGCAATAAGATACACATATTGGTAAGCATAACGAGTGGCTGCATATTCGTGTGAAATGTCCTTCTGCATTGACTAACCTGTCGGTCTCGTCATGGCCGGCAATGGGGCGCCCCCTCTCTTACAACCCCCCCCCCCCCTCTTTCCTGTGGATTCCACCTGTGGCTCTGTTTTCTTTCTCATTTTTCTCGAGTAAGTATGCTCTTGTATTCTTTTATTATTTTCCGACGAAAGCGTCGACGTGTAGTAGTTACATGTAGTGTACATAAAAACGTCGATACCGCATATCCAACGTTTTCTTGCCAAAAAGCTTGCGTCACAGGTGCAAGGATACAGACTCAGAGTCTGTCATTGTAACAAGCGCCAGCGAGCAATCACATTCAAGCTCCGATGACAATATCCACTTGCAAGGCAGGCCGACGGGCTGCCTCGAATATATGCTTTGTCAGCTCGACAATGGGTTGTCCATTCACAAAACTAAAAGCCTCTATAAGTTTGTTGCCGCGTTGAGTCATTTCGCTGCCAAGAATTTAATGGGTTGTGTGCCATATATTATTAGAGTTAATAGAGTCACACGAATTTTGAGCATCCTCGAAATACTCTAGGAAGCAGTTATCTGACGCGCACAATTTTCGAACGTGTTAGTTCGCTGCGAATGGCATTGCCTTTCGGGGGAAAGTCCGCTCAAAAGGCAATACACTAAAAAAATACACTATTTGTTTTGACTTCGTCACGCGAGGCAACTCATTTCTTCCAACACAACAACGAAACATATCATACAACGCTGCAGAATTTTCCACAGCGTTTGCTGAAACAAGTGAAACAGATGACGCACAAATCAAAAATTATTTCACCA
Organism: Rhipicephalus annulatus; assembly: GCA_013436015.1. Lineage (NCBI taxonomy): Eukaryota > Metazoa > Arthropoda > Arachnida > Ixodida > Ixodidae > Rhipicephalus > Rhipicephalus annulatus. Next base: position 167,659 of record WOVY01000874.1, on the reverse strand, counting down.
AAATTACAAACGTAACTGAATTGAAGTTCCGCGGAAAACAAACGGATCGCGCTGCCACAAAGATGGCGGCGCCCGGCTCATGAGTAACGCGTGGCGAGTAGAAAGCCGCCGGCAGGTGGACGACCCGACTTCCCACGCACGGCCTCCGTACCGACGCGTCAGAAAGCGTTCAGGATCTCGGAGGACATGACAAGCCACCCTAAACGCTTGGTTTGGTGACCGATCCCAGGAAGATCACGCTGCTGGGGTCCTTGCCGAGCACCAGAAACAGGAAGGGTCGGTCCACCGTGAACTCCAGGTTGCGTCCGTCCGCACAGTCGGCGATGGGCGGAAGACCGGTCAACCGCGCCTCACGTCTCGCCGCCGCCGAACGCAGACCCAGCCGGAACACGGCGAAGTGTTTGGCGGCCGACACCTTCAGCCGTCCTGCAGCGCCTGTTTCGCATAGAAATGTTAAATATTGCAAAGATGGTGAGCTGAAGAGTAAATACATTATAGGAATTTCTATTATGCTGATATTCTTCATCTGTACATTACCATCAACATAATGCTTTCGTAATGCATCCTCATCGCTGTCGTGTATGATCATTGTCATCCTGAGTGGATCGTAGCTGTTGGTCATCGGGATATCGGCCCAAATAAAGGTAGTCTCAGCCAGAACCTAATAAGTATATTTCTGACTCTTCTGACGTCTCTTCAACCCCCATTTCGTAATGGTCTGCAACGGCGTATACGAGATATGGGCGTAAGAAAGGGGATGCAAAATAGGCCCTTGCCCACTCCCCTGTACCCAACTACAATGCAAAATAGTTTTGCATCCCTAAGACACAGCCTTGCTACGCCCGTGGTTGAGGTGCTGTGTCGAACAATAATAATAAAAGGTGGGGTTTTCCCAATCAAAAACCACCATATATTTATAAAAAAAAACGCCGTAGTATGGGGCTCCAGGATTTTTTTTACGATCTGGCATACGTACACTACATGGCACAGCACACGGGTCTGTACCATCGCGCCTCCATCAAAATGCGACCCCCGTGGCGGGGATCTAACCCGCTACCTTCAGATCAGCAGCCGAGCACCACAGCCACTGATTCACCGAGGCGGGCGCGGTGTAATATCTTATCAGCGAGATACGATTGCTGACCGATATGGACTACTACATTAAGCACTAAACAAACATTGTGAAAATAACTTAAGGATGCACATTCTTGCAATTTCCAGTTCTTCACACGTTTCCGAATACGAAGCGACCGCGCCAGAATGAAAAGAACAACCATGCATTCGTTCAATCCCAATTCGAAGAATAAATTGAGATTGTAGCGCGCTTACCATAAAATAGGTAGATGGGCAGCCACCCGCTCGCAGTACGACGATACAAAGAAAGCCGTGCGGATTACCCCGGACCAGGAGACGTTTTTGTTAGCTTAGAAGATTTCTTTCTATTGTCTAGATTTTCACGCAAGTAGTACGATACGAAAGTCCGTATCTTGAGTTACTGTGTATGCCCCCTTGCTCCCTGAGGGCACGTATACTAGCCATTTATTAAGCTTTCTGCACCGATTGCCACGTGGCCATAAAATGGAAAGATGATCATGAATACTACATTTGGTTTCGTCATTATCTGTTTACCCTTCTTGTTTCCGGCTTAAAATGTTGAAAACTTCTCATCGACAGACGGAGAGCCGCAACTCGAAAAGGGACGCACCTGCTCCGGTCATGTCGGAGAAGTCCGCCGCGTCTCCGAACGCGTCCCGAACGCCCATCGCAGGCAGAAGTCGAGCGAAGTCCGTGGCACAGCAAAGCCTCAGCCTCGGCAGCGTCACATCGACGAGACCCCGCTGCTCAAGGCGGTCCAGGCAGTCCATGATCTTGTCCTTGGAGAGACTCCGCTCGAGCGACGCGAGTCCGCCGAACGGAGAGTCCGGCAGGAACACGACCAGGGACTCCAGGAGTGGCGAGTTGTACGGGACCTCGAGCACGGTCGCCGCGATGTCGTCGCACCTGGGACGCCGATGAATCGAAATGATTTAGAAGACGAATGACGAGAACATGGACTTGAGCACGTGGGTGGCGTAAGGTTTTGAATGCAGTGTCCCCTCCCCACGCAACTGGAAGAGTCCAAAAGAAGACGAGTTTGTCATTGGATGCAAAAACGAAAATGACGCAATGACGAGCTGCGCACAACTGACTGCCTTTGGTCTCTGCCTTTACGGGAGCTGAATTAGGGATTAAACCATTCGTCGAATGCAACATCAAGGGTCCTCTGCGAAAAGTATTGTCACAATTTTGTGTAGTCATATCCCTTAACATCGGACGATGCTGGGACAAATTCGAATAAGTAAATATAGGTGTTTCATTTCGGCGTCCGGCTCCAAATGTGATTATAGGTCCGGAACGCCCCTAATCGACCGACAAAGCACTACTAAGAGTAAGATATCGCGGAGTGAGGCCTTAGCATGCGGCGTTGCAGTACCGTGGGCAGGTTTTTTCACGGTTTCACTATGACAGGAATGCCACATATCGCACAGGTACGGCACTGACGTAGCCACGGGAGAGGGGTTGGGGAATAAGGCTCCTCCCCCACCCACTTAAGTATGCGTGGGATGCAGAGTCGGTGAAGGACTGATCCCAACATTAATCGTAACGATGTTTATTAACGTAGTAGCAACAGCAGGGCAAGCGTGCTGATGCTGCGCTCGAACGTTTAATCATTCAAATCAAGCTTGGTAGCTTGGGTTATATAGCCGTCTGTGGTGACGTCCACCTCCGGTGAAAGAACGGTGGCGCTGTCCGTTATCGGACGCGCGTGTTGCAGCAAATGGCCGTGTCACGCCGGGCTTATCAGTGGCGAGACAAAGTATGCGCAGGACTGTGCGCAGTGGTCGCCATACCACCCCCCTCCCCCCTCTCGGAGTGCAAAGCCCTCAGGGTCTGTAAAAATTTGGGATGCGTACGAGAAGTCCTGATCGTGTCGTGAAAGTAGCGGCCTGCGATGTCGGTGGCTGTGGAAGTATGCCTGAGAAAGGAGTGGCGCTGCCCGGTTCGTTCGGCGTGATGTATGCGGGCTTGAGTCGGTCAATCGAGACGCAGGCGTCATTCCTGTTTGGGCGCAGAGAGATAGTCTTGTCACGATGTATTACTAGGTGGGGCCCGCTATAGGGTGGCTGGAAGGGCCGGTGGACGGTGTCATCGCGGACAAGGAGCTATGGCACGATGCCAGCTCCTTCAACACAAAAGGTGTAGGCTTGCTGTGGTGGGTGGCAGGAATGGGCGTAAGATGGTGATTGTGCGTCAGAGCCGGGTGACGAAGTCGGTGGGGTCTGACGTCGAAGTGCTGGATGGCAGAGCTGCGAGAAATTCAGCTGGGAGACGGAATGGTTCTCTGTAGACGAGCTCTGTTGGCGTAGTGAGGATGTCCGGCTTGAAGGTGGCGCGAAGACCGAGAATGATAGCCGGGATGGCCTCGAGTCAGGTTGATTCCGAATGGCACATAATGTCTGCCTTGAACTGTTGGTGAAAACGCTCGATCATTCCGTTGGCGCAGGGGTGGTAACTGGTGGTCCTCAAGCGTTCAAAACCGATAGTCAGTCTGATAAGCCTGAAGAGGTGTGACTCAAACTGTCGTCCTTGGTCAGTGGTTACAGGGTGGGGGGGCACCGAAACGAGCAACCCAGCCAGTGAAGAAAGCCGAGGCGATGAATTCCGTGGTGATTCCCTCGAGGGGTCATGCCTCGGGCCATCTTGTTTAGCGGTTGATGGCGTTGAGGCAGTAGCGGTAGTGTCCAGCCGGGGGAAAGGGTCCTATGATCTCAAGGTGAACGTGCTCGCAACGACCAGATGCAATGTTCCGAGAGGGGACGTGACGTGCTGGCGACTTTAGCGCTTTGGCAGTGAATGCAGGAGCACGCCCACGTGCGACAATCCCACTGCATGGAAGGCCAGACATAGCGGTCAGCCACGATGCGTGTAAAGGCACGTATGCCGGGATGGCTGAGGTTGTGGAGCTGGTTTAAAAGACCTCGGCGATGGCACAGGGGCTGTTATGCCAGCGAGTCCTCGTCAAACGTCCGTGCCTCTGAAAAAGGCAATCTGGGTCAAGGCCAGCCCGCAGTCTGCCTGGCGCGATCAACTCGACGGCGTAAACACGCGCGGCGCTTCTCGGGACCACGTGCATTGAGTCAGCGGAGCACGTGACAGCGAGCCGGCGTCCTCGTGTCTGGTGGTCTGACGCATGGCGCGGCGCCCCATTGGAGGAATCTGCCCTGACAACCAGCGGCGCTTCTGATTGGACATTTTGGTTGGACCCGGTGTAAATAAAAGAAGCCCTGCGGCGCGTCGCGATCGGCGGTCCTATGTGAGTGAGGGGAGGCCCCGTGTCGGAGAGCCGACATGTGTGTGAGTCGGCGGTCTTAGGCGAAAAGCTGACCTATGTGTTAGAGAGGGGAGCTCGGCTCTTCGAGTCTCTGTCGGCCCCAGTGCCGAAATTGTAACGCTTCTGTATATATGCTGTACATAAACCTTGTTTAACTCACCGTCGTCTCGTCCGCTCGTCTTATCAGCTCTGCGCAGAAGCAGCCGCGAGCTGAGAAACATACGCTACCAAACGGCTGGTGACCTTCCCGGCGGAGTTGAAAGCAGTGGCGCCTGTGGGACCGGGTCGGCGTCGCCGTCTTTCTCAACAGGGCACAGCAGATTGTTTATGCGGATCCCGGAATGGGGACTTCTTTTAGCTGAAGTGAGGACATGTCCTTGAGAAGTTCCTGCAGCTCGAAGTCCGTGGTCTGAGCCTCGGCGAGAATGCTGTTATTTTCACCGAGCTGATGGTGGCCACACGTGAAAGCGGTCGGCGACAACGTTGTCTTTCCCGCTGATATGTTGGCTGTCGGTGGTGAACTGTGCAATGAACGAGAATCGGTTCTGCTGAACAGGCGGGAGTTTGTCGTGGCGTTGAGAGAAGGCGTAGGTTAGAGGCTGGTGGTCGGTATAGATGGTGCAGTGTTGCGCTTCGAGAACGTGGCGAAATTGCTCAACTACTTCGTATATCGCCAGAAGTTCTCTGTAGTAAGCTGGCGAACTTGAAGGTGCAGTGGTCCTGGTTTCGCCGGTGGAACTGGCCATTGAAGGGGTGTCCTTCCGAGCTGAGAAGAATGCAAAGGGGTGCCAGGTGTTGTCCACGCGTTGCACGAATGGCGCCGACAGCGAAATCAGAGGCGTCCGTGAAGAGTCCCAAGTGAACATCAGGCACGGGATGAGAGAGGAGCCTGGCGGTACAGAGCGCTGCCTTGCATTCCTCCAAAGTTTGCACCAAAGTCGGTGTCCACGTGACGGGTTGGTTTTCTCGTAGACTAGCCAAGACATCATGAAGGAGCGCCTGGTAGTCGGCGGAGTGTGGTAAGAAACGCCTAGAGAAGTTCAGCATGCCGAGGAAACGGCGAAGGTCTTTAGCGGATGAGGGTTGGGGGTACTTCTGCAAGTCAGAGATACGTTCAGGCAAGGATTGAGTTCCCTCAGATGAAACTTCGTGGCCGAGAAAATGAACGGTGGAAGCACCGAGCATGCTCTTCTGAACGTTGACGAGCAGGCCGTGGTCGTTGAGGCGCTGGAGCAACAGACGAAGGTGCCCGTGGTGTTCTTCGGCGTCACGTGAAAACACGAATATGTCGTCAAGATACACGAACCAGAAGTCAAGGCCACGAACGACTTCGTCGATGAAGCGCTGAAAAGTTTGCCCTGCGTTCCTTAGCCCAACGCTCATGAAGGAAAACACGAACAAGCCAAACAGTGATAATTGCAGTTTTCGGGACGTCGTCCCGATTTACGGGTATTTGCGGGTAATCCTTCACCAAGTCCAGCACGGAGAAGACGTGACAGCCGTGAAAGCAGTGGACGAAGTCTTGTATGCGGTGGACGGGGTACCTGTGCGGGATGGTACGTGCGCGTTGAGGGCGCTGTAGTCCCCACATGGTCGCCAGCCAGCGGTCTTCTTCGGGACAAGGTAAAGTGGTGAGGCCCATAGGCCGTCGGAGCGACGGGCGATGCCTTCTCGGAGCATGGCCTCTAACTCTGCCTAGGCTACGCGCATGCGCTCTGGGACCCGGGGGGGGGGAGCAGAGTTGTCCGGATATAGTGCATGGTGGTGCGCTGCACTGTCTGTAGCAGTCCACTGGGGTGCGTCAAACCGAAAAACTCGACGAGGATGGCATGGTACGGCTAGTGATTGTCGACACTGAGGACCTAGATGCTTGGCTGTTGGGCGGTCGTCCGCTAGCCAGGTGTGAGGTGTCCTGTTGTCGCATCGATGAGCCGGTTCGGTCGGCAGTTCGGACGGAGGTTGTAGTGAGCCAGAAAGTCTAAGCCGATAATTGGCTCGGCGACATCAACGATAACAAAGTTCCAGTGAAGGTCGTGGCGTATGTTCTTGAACTGAACGTGCAGGCGCAGTGAGCCGTACGTCTTGAATGTGGACCGGTTAGCCGCGCTGAGCTCAAAAGATGTTGGTGGGCGGGGACCTTAAAAGTGGGACCACGGGTAGCTACAGATGTCGGAAGCGCTATCGACAAGAAACCGCTGTTTTGCGACTTCGTCGGTGACGAAGATGCGGTGGCCTCCAGGTTGGCAGCTTTCGGTCGTCTCCACCAGCTGCCGTTAGTGCTTCTCGTTGGCGGAGCAGTGTGGTCGACAATGCCGGGCCCTGTCACCGAAGTGCCGATGGTAGTAGCACCGGCCGTGCTCCAGGCTGCTGTGACGAGGCGGTGTCACAGTCACTGCTTTGCGATTGGTATCGCTGACGCGTTGAAATTCGCTCACGTACGCGTTGCTCAATGTAGCCGAGTTGTTGATCGATGTTGTCAATGCGGCGCACAAGCTCTGTGGTATTGAGTGGTGCGGCGACAGCCTGGATGGTGGGCAGTGACTGCGGCACAGAGACCTCGATGATGCAGTCTGCGATCTCGGTAAGGTCGCCGGGAGGAAACCTGGGCTGAGCCTGCGAAGTTGCTTGGACATGCGGTGGAAGTTGTTGAATCCAAATCACTTTCAGCAAGGAATCCGGGACTTTCTGCCCGTGAGAGCACGCATGTGGCGGAGCAGCTGTGAAGGTTCGCGTTCGGCGAGCTAGGCGGACAGAAATTGTCGCAACTTCTGTGGATCCGAAGGTGACAGGCGGCGTACAAGTTCGGTCTTGAGGTGTTAGTATCGGTCGGTCATTGGTGGGTTGACTAAGATACCGTGGACCTCGTTGGTGAATTGAGCGTCCAAGTGGGCGACGATGTAGTTATAACGGGTGCGGTCCTGCGCGATGCGTGCCAGAGAAAACTGAGCCTCGACTTGGATGAACCATACGTCGGGCTTCCCCGCCGAAAACGGCAGGAGCTCGACGATGACGTGACGTACGTCTGTGTCTGCGGTGGCCGCAGGAGTGGCGGCACCCGCTGGAGCAGGGCTTTGTGGGGCGTGGTCCAAACGCGGCTGTTGATGGGCCCGATGTTGCTCTTGCAGTTGTTGCACTTGTTGGCGAAGAGCGACGAGGGCTTCTTGCTCGGCCATGGTGGTGTGGTTAGTTCCAATCCCGGGTCACCAGATGCGAGATGCAGAGTCGGTGAAGGACGGATAGCAACATAAAACGTAACGATGTTTATTAGCAAGCATATAGCAACAGCTGGGCAACCGTGCCGATGCTGCGCTCGAACGTTTGGATAAAAAGATCATTAAAACCAAGCTTGGTAGCAGCCTGTGGTGACGTCAGCATCCGGTGAAAGAGCGGTGGTGCTGTCCATTATCAGACGCGCGGGTTGCAGCATGTGGCCGTGTCACGCCGCTCTTATCAGTGGCGAGACAGTGGCTGCGCCGGACTGTGGTGCGCTATGGTCTCTCTCTCTCTCTCTCTCTCTCTCTCTCACACACACACACACACACACACAAGCGCGCGACACATATAAAATAATGAAATTAAACCCCCCCTCCTTCTTGCTACGTCCTACCGAGATAGATAATATACCTGGCAGTTCGGTACGGCGCCCCCAGACGGCGCAATGTGCGCACGGCGCTGGCGCTGCCGCAAGCGTCGCGGAACCATCCGCGGGAGGGTTGGAATTGGGCGGGCAGTTTCGAGTCGAACAGCGCCACGCTGGCGAACACGAGCCGCGAGTCGGGACCCACGCAATCGCCGGAGAACATGGGGCTCTCGAAGCTGAAGTCGGACAGCGCCTTGAACAGGCCGTCGATGTGGAGGCGGCACTCTTCGGCGCACGTGGCGAAGTCCCTGAAACAGCAATTGGCAGCCAAATAAAAGGGAGAGAAAGAAACACTTATTGTGTTCAGATAAAATATTATCACAAACGTCAATAACACTCAATAGAACATTTTCTTCACAGACATACAATAACGACGATGACAAAACAGACGTCATTTAGATGAACATGGATATGAGATGACGTTGAAAGAACGTGTACGTTCGATGGTTCATACAAACACAACCACAAAAAATATTCACTTATTACGCGACATCACAGCTGGACTCGCACGCCCCACGAGTTTAAGACGGCTAGTTCTGGCTCTGTAGTTTTGTGTAAGTCTTGCGACTTTGGCGAATTTCGTTATAAAGTGAATTGCATTGGAGATCACATTACCAAATGATCCGCACACGTTAATTTTGGCGGGAAAAGCAATCTATTACCATATAATTATACCATAACATTTACATTAACAAAACGAAAATGTGGGGTTTAACTTCCCAAAACCACCATATGATTACGAAAGGCGCCGTATATAGTGGAGGGCTACGGAAATTTCGACCACCTGCGGTTCTTTAACGTGCACCAAAATCTGAGAACACCGGCCTACAGTATTTTAACCTCTCTCTAAAATGCAGCCGCTGCAGCCGGGATGCGATCCCCACTAGCAAAACAACATCCCTTCATCCAGTGTGATCGCGCATCACACTGGCCTATCGTGTACGAGGATAAAGTACGAAGCAGGCGCGTAGCCAGAAATATTTTACGGGGGGGGGGGCACCACCTTGATTTCGGGAGCCCCCCTCCCCCCTTCGAATGATCATTTCTTGCTCTTCTTGTCTTGGCGTAAAAGATTTCAGGGGGGGGGGGCACGTGCCCGGTGTGCCACCCCCCTCTCCCCCTGAAATCGAGTACATGCTCTCTTCCCAACCTTTTGGCTTAACATTTCAGAAAATGCGGGGGCGTCTACTCTTGAACAAGGCGAAGCTTTTATAACTCGGATTTCGGCGTCGTAGGGGGAAAAACCGGGCGCTGTCGAGTGTGCAAAAAATGCTGCCTCAGAATGCGCGCTGGTGACGCGTTAACTGGAAGCGCACCATTTTGCAATTATTGAAGGTTCTCTTTCATTCTTGGGCTCGTCGGTCACCAACCGTTTCCGATATGGCAGCCTGGTCTTTCGTTCAGGTGTCTCATCATTGCCTGTTGCCACATTTCAATGTTTTCTGGATACGAACGCACGACTGTCGTCGTTTTATATAGCAACTGGAGTGTGGCACTGCTCAAAGAGTTGTCAATGGTTCAGTTCCAGACATTGAGAAAAGATAAGAATGGGCGTTTCGCAGTTAGATATACATACAGAGAAACATACATGTTAGATAGATAGATAGATAGATAGATAGATAGATAGATAGATAGATAGATAGATAGATAGATAGATAGATAGATAGATAGATAGATGATAGATAGATAGATAGATAGAAAAGTTGTATATCAGGCACTTGAACCCCAAGTATCGCTTCTCATTTTCCCGGTAGGGCATTATTACGACCTCCCCGATTGCCGTGGACTCAGCATACATCGTTTATGCGGGCACGTACATGACGTGAATCTGGGGCGAGAACATAGCCAGCGGCTTGTGGTAGTGGGTGGCGAGGTGTACGCTGGCATCGTGGCACAGCGTGAGGTAGCTGGTCATCGCGCCCGCCGGTCCCAACTTCCTCCTGGGCCGATGGAAGTCGCAGCAGAACAGCATGCAGGCGTGCAGTCCGAAGACGTCTGTGAGCGAACTCTGGCGGCGGCCAACTCCGCATGCGGCAGCGTCCCTGTGACAGGGAATGAAATATTAATCGTTAATGGTGACGGTACCACTTAAGTATGAACCTTCACATGAACGAGAGATCAACAACCACTTCGTCAAAAAAATCAATTTAGCCGCATGGACGACACAATGAATGCAATGCAACAAATTGTAATGTAATAACATGTAATCATCTTTTTTGAATGCAACCTCCCGTAGCTCTACAAGAGAATACGACCACTTCAAGGATCGAAGCGGTTTTCGCGCTATCCGTCATCACAGTGTTGAAAGCACAGCAGCAGCGAGGGTATACTAGCAGTCTACTGATGGCTGTCAAGCAATAGCATCCTTTTAAGCAAAGCTCGCCGTTACTTCATAAGTTCTTCGCCTGACGAAAGCCGTCAACAGCAGGCCTTGCTCGCGGGAGGATGTTACCGATTTGTGAACATGACGGCGACGGCGAAAACCCACTGATAGCGTCCGTATAATATTGCAATAATAAAAGTGACCGAAATGTCCTTCGACGGGTTCTGGACGTGGATGGAGAAGGTATAATCTAGGACTCCACAAACCATGGTAGCTGTGCTAGCTTTCTCCGACCATATATTGGTAGTTGATACAGAAATGCAAAGCCTTACAGGGATGGTTCCCACTGGGGCACTTCAGCACGCCATCTTGAGAACACGTACTTCTCCAACATCGCACCTTAAGGCTGTGACATGGTGTCATCCTGATGTCAAAAACCTCCCAACATAGGGACGTAATCTTGGCGTCATTACATGACGCCATCTGGTAAGAATATGACATTTTCGGCTATTCTGGTTTCTCAAAACGTGTTTAAAATGCTTGTAAGCTTCGAAGATTTTTAATTAAATAACAGTGTAGATCTACGACCAGCTCTAGAGGCCATCACGGAGGGTAGGAAAAAGTGTCCTAACTTGGCCAGCCTCCTTCGCATGACTATCGTACAAGCGCGATTCGATTGAAAGCTACCGTGCACAAAACCTCAAAGTCTGCATATCTCATTTGTTGCGCAATCTTGGCGCAGAGTCGCGTGTTGGGCCGACACTGCTGTTTTCCCGAAGCTTTTGATTGCCAAGGCCCTCACGGATTTTGAAATGCAAATGAAAGGCGTTCTGCGATCGCTTTACAGTATACTACTTCGTGGTGCCGTAGGGGCCCACTGTCGGGGTGAAGCGCCAGGTATGAACTGTCTGTAAATGCGTTAAATCAATACAATGTTATTTCAAGGTACAGGATATTCTGTTGCAGCAAAATTATGTCATGCTAGCAAGCTTCGAATCAAGTCTGTTGCTCTGAACTACCAGCGGTTGTCTTGCCTGAAGCCCCTCCATGCGTTTCCCGCCGGCAGTAGACTCGATGAAGTGCTTTTAGTCTTGCCTATCCGCGCTACGTGCCCTGCCCATGCGCATTTCTACTTGGTCTCCATTAAGATGCCCTTAACAGTCGTTTGCTACCCGTCAGACTCTGCTCTCTTCTTATGCTATCACCTATCATTTTTTTCCATCGCTCGCTGCGTCGACCTCAATCTATGTAGCACGTACTCGGTGACAGCTTTCCCTGGCGAGTCGTCGCCCGCTAAACCGAGGAGGCGTCCGAGCTGCCGCCTCGTCTCGCCAGCTGCGCCGTGGTGCATCATGATGATCGTGCAGGTAGCGTGGTGGGGTGACAGCAGGACGGTGCCCTGGTGTCCCGGTTCCTCTCGCATGGCATTGCACAGGTCCAAGGGCAGCTGCAGCAAGGGCCCTCGAAGCTCAGCTTCCAGCGAGAAGGGCAGAGGGTGCGACACCCTGCGCAGAATAGGAGCCGTGTATATTTGGATGAGCGGTTCGGTGGTTCATGGATCTTCAAAGAACTTGAGAGCTCGAGAAGGGGGGTGACAGACGACGTAGAAAAGGGTGCTCGTGTTGTGTGGTGGTTCTGTCGTCAGTGCACTATCGACCACGGTTCTTTGAACTATATACCATGACCTATACACTATAGTAAGCAAGCAAGCAGGCAGGTTTTGTTGGGTTTTGTGCGCATCATTCGCGCCGGCGACCGATAAGAGAAGGCGCGTGTGCATGCATCTATTGCTGGACTGCAAAGCACGTACCTCATGGTGAACAGTCCGCTCCAGCCCATTGGGCGGTATATGAGAGGGACCCTCGCGGAATGCATATCGTGGTGGCTTGACCTGCGAGGAAAGCGAATTAGCAGTAAATGCAAAAGGGAAAGTTTTAGCATTAATTTTTAATATATATAATTACATTTAGTTACCGTGATAGCCATCGGTGGGGCAACTTACCAGCAGTGCTCGTAATATACAAGTATATACGAAAATATGGGTATAACACGAGTGAATAGCGGGAATCTTCACAATAACTCTTACAATGTCTGCTTTCGAGTTTAGAGCCTAGGAACACTGTGCAGTACGTTCATGGTGAAGGAGACTTGTAGATTACATATTTATACATGAAAAATATGATAGAGATGGAAGTAGATCAAGGTTGTGTCACTATGTCTCCTACGGGATTCGGAGTAATGTTACTTGCAAGAGCACGAACAAAACTGCCGTTTTCTCAACGAACCGTAATGTTCTGGCACTCGATAAACCTTAAATTTGTACTGCAGCATCCGGCACAAAAGTTACGACAATACAACGTGGCTTCACTGGTGGAGCTTGTTAACAACCTTAAACGTCGAGACAAAACCCACCTTTTTTCACGCCTTCTCGCCTCCAGGTCGCATCCAGACGATGCCGCCGAGTGGCCCGACATTAGCGAGTGCGAAGTAGTGCTCGACGTCGCCGTAAAGGCGCTGCTATCCTCCGAAGTCGAAGACATGACGCTGGACGCCTCCAATCGGGTCTGCCTGCGACGCCGTCGCGACTCCAGTAGCTCCTCTTGAAGTCGCTGCTGGTGCTGTTGAGCCTCTCGATGTGATTGAGCCGGTACCGACTGCTCATGAGCGTCCTGGGGGGCATGTTGGCGTTGGTCCCGTTGTTCCTGTTGCGGCAAGTGCCTCGAAGCCGGCTGGACTTCTGGGCTGTGTACCCGATCGTTTTGTTCCTGTACCCGCCGTGTGTCCGAACCTTGGCTACCACCGCCTTCAGTGGACAAACCTGGACGTTCCATTGGGCTGTGTACATGGTCGCTTTGTTCCTGTACCCGCTGTTGGTCCGAACCCGGGCTACTGCCGCCTTCAGCGGACAAACCCGGACGTTCCATTGGGCTGTGTACAAGGTCACTTTGTTCCTGTCCTCGTTGTTCGTCCGAACCCGGAATACCACCGCCTTCAGTGGACAAAGCCGGACGCTCTATCTACACTCGGGCTCGGTCAGCCGGTGTCTATTCTGTAGCCTTGGAGGAACGACCGGCAGAGGGATAGATTCGCGTACTCGGAACTTTCTTTTTTCAAGAAGACAGTGATCCAACTCAGGGCGTTGCCGTTGGCCGTTCGGTGGAGCGTGCAAGGCACGTGGCAGTCAAGGAGCGCGTTGCGGGCAGCTCTAGCTCGTGCGATGGCGATCCGGCTATACCCTTTGGATCGGGTCGCCAGCGCTCCATGCGCGGCGTAGCCTGAACAGCGCAGCGGTAGCGATTATGATTGCGGCGTAACCTTCTGTAAGTGTAGTAGAGCGCAGTAGATCCTTGTATCTGTGACACAACCACAATATGACATTGGCCAAGACACAGTCAGTTTAAAGGAAATCCTTGATATGGGCTATGCTTCTCCATATATAAAAAAGATAAAAGTAGAAACTAAACACGATCACAAAATTTTAGGTATAGCTAAAAAAGGAAAATGCGAATATAGGTGATCAAGCGAAGAATCTGACGAGAAAACATCGAGCGATTGTGGAAATCTGGAGTAAACATTGATTCTCAAGACTAAATCTTTTCGAACTTATTAGAAACTCCACCAGGGGTCCGGCAACTTTTCCTTCACTGTGCTCAAGGAAAGTAGAGTAGAATATATTCTTATATTCGTGGCACGCACCCACGCTGGGGGACTGCCCAAAAACAGGGTAGTAATCGAAAAAAAAATTTAACCTATGTCAAATTGTGTCTATCAAAAAGGTGAATGAAATGGAAATTCAACTACAATATAAAATACTAAGAATAAATTATTAGGATAACAGTCAGCGAAGCCTGCACTAAGCCAGGCAAGGCTTCAAAACGGCGAAAATAGACGATTGTGAAGATTCATCCATGCTTGCTTTCAGGTTGTCTTAGCCACCAGCCACGTTGGTCTAATGGCTAAGGCACTCGGCTGCTGACCCGCATGCAGCGGGATCTAATCCCGGCCGCGGCAGTCACGTTTTCAATGGAGGCGAAAACGCTTGGTGCCCGTGCGCTTGCATTTAGGTGCCCGATAAAGAACCCCCAGTGATCGAAATTGCAGGAGTCCTCCACTACGGCGTCTCTCATAATCATATGGTGGTTTGGGAACGCTAAACCCCAACAATTGTTATTAGCTGGTGCAGGAGGATTTTGTTGTTTTAAAATTTGTTTAATTATATAGGCTGCTTGGCTGCTTTTATACATTGATTCCCTGATAAGAGTCATTCGAACTAAACCAGAGACAGTGACACACACGACGCGAGCCCGTCGTCGTTGTTTCCTCGAAGCCGCTGATACATTTCCCGTTCCCTAGTGTTCTCTTGTACGTACTCGAGGTATTCGGCTCACCGCCGTTGCTTGCCCCACCGTGGTGGTCTAAGGTACTCGGCGTCTGACCCGCATGTCGCGGGATCGAATCCCGGCTGCGGCGGCTGCATTTCTGATGGAGGCGAAAATGTTGTAGGCCCGTGTGCTCAGATTTGGGTGCACTGTTAAAGAACCACAGGTGGTCGAAGTTTCCGGAGCGCTCTACTACGGCGTCTCTCATAACCCCATGGTGGTTTTGAGACGTTAAACTCCACATATAAATCAACCGCCGTTGCATCGCAGCCCACTATACGGGGCAACGGTGGCTGGGCTAACCGTTGCTATCTGTCGGTTGTGTGTAGCGAGATTTACCACAATATTTGTGGCACATCCCCACTTATGATGATTGATTGATTGATTGATTGATTCGTATGTGGAGTTTAACGTCTCAAAACCAGCATATCATTATGAGAGACGCCGTAGTGGAGGGCTCCGCAAATTTCGACCACCCGAGGTTCTTTAACGTGCACCCAAGTCTGAGCACACGGGCAGTATACAGCATTTTACGCCTCCATCGGAAATGCAGCCGCTGCAGCCGGGATTTGATCCCGCGACCTGCGGGTCAGCAGCCGAGTACCTTAGCCGTTAGACCACCGCGGCGGGGCCCGTTTATGACGATGACGGTTTTCTAGTAGGCCTTACAAATTTCTCTGGCGCGTATACAAGTTTGTTGGGTACTTCTTCCTGACCAGTGACGAGTCTTGGGCCTTACCCAATTTCTGCGGTGCGTTCCGTTTATGATTCCAGCAACGACGACAAAGTCATCGGGTATATACGCGCACGTTTTTTTATCAATCAGTCTGCAAGAATATTTAGCTGAATTCTTCATCTTTAAAATAACTCATCATTATTAATTCGTACTTAAATTTGTTGTATTAGTTATTTGTTAGTTCTAACTTAAATTATTACTCTACTAAAAATACCGAAAAAAAATTCACCGACTACTCGGCCAACGCCCTCTGCATCGGGTGTGAGCCATCAGAGAAGGAGGAGAAGAAGGAGAATAGTTCAGCGTGAAGCGGTTGGGCTCCGCCGTTGACTCCGCGCCGTTCCCGCCGCAACAAAATGAGGCCACCTTCGAACAAACTGCCAGCGGTGAGTGGAGACGTCCATGGTGTCAGTTAAGCTTCCCAAGGAAAGTTAACGAAGATAAAGCAGGGGAGTTTTTGTTTGTGAGATCAGGATGCGGGGGACACCGCATTGTAAGGCTTAAGCTAATAGTTGCGACACGCAGGTTGCAAGATCGAATACCGACTGCGGCGGCTGCATTTCCGATGGAGGCGGAAATGTTGTAGGCCCGTGTGCTCAGATTCGAGGGCACGTTAATGAACTATAGGTGGTCGAAATTTCCAAAGCCCTCCACTACGGCGTCTCTCATAATCATATGGTGGTTTTGGGACGTTTAAGCCTAATATATCAAGCTTATATTTCCGACCCTGGTTGTTTCTTCTTTTTTTTCCTCACTTATACACGAATCTGAGAACGCAAAATTTCACCTTAGTTCGCTTCCACTGAAATGCGACAGCCATAAGAACACGATTCAAACCCGTGCCTTCGCGCTACTAAAATGATCTATTATCTACTAAGACCTACTAAGATCTACTAATATGATCTATTATCTTTTTATCCCTGTCATACTTCTTCTTCTTTTCTAATTTTATGCGTGGCTTTGTCTACGTCATGCTAGGCGACAACAACATGCGTCAAACGGGGCCGCTCTCGGGTACTCCTGCATCATCGTGAAGGCGCTCAAAAACACGTAGACGAGGTCTTGTCCTTGGCGCGACCGCACGGTCAGCATGCTACAGATGACTATGCTATCCGTGGTTGTGTCAGCGTTAAGCCAACCCACACGAGACAGTGGCGTGCTCAAGGGCTGGCTTACCAGGCACGTGCCCTTCCCGAAACTTACTCTTCCCGCAATTGGACAATGTTCTTACGTTACTTTTGATGGCGCAAGAGCCATACTTGACCAAAGAGTGCCTGCCGCTGGACACAAAGCACAAGATGGTACTTGACCACTTGATTTCCTTGCACCCTCTTCGTGTCAGAGATGGGCCAGAGTTGCTGGCACGTGCATCTTTTGGGGAGCATACTGTGGGGGCATGCTGTCTGTGCCACTGACATGAGACGACAGCGTATACAACAGACTAACCCTTCAAAGTGTTCCGACTTTTAAAAAGTTGCTGGATCGAGGAATTGAACCTCCTGATGCGCGAGTTTTCTTTGTATCGATTTCAGGATCGGTCGTGCGACGCGGCACCCGTCCCTTACTCCAAGCGTCTTGTGTGCTTGGTGGTGCTCGCCGTCGTCGCCGCCTTTGTGGCCGCCATGGTGCTCCTCTTCTACGTCTCCACTACGGTCATCCGTACCTACGCCAGAAAAAGCGACGGTGACGGTCCGAAGCATCACGTGAGCCTCTCGTGTCACTCCGACGGCTGCTCCCGGTTCGAGGCGCTGCTCGCGGACACCCTCAACAGCAGCGTCGACCCGTGCCACGACTTCAAGGCGTACGTCAGCTCGCGTTGGCTGCGCGACCCGTCCAAGGAGCTGGACGCCCAGTGGTGTTACGAGTGGAACGTCAAGTACGCCTGGATGCGCATGATGGTCGGCGAGATACGACTGCGTTCCAATACGTCGTCGCTGGAGCGCCTGATGGCAGATTCCTTCGGAGCATGTGTGCACAGGTCGGAATTGCCCAGGTCTTTCTAGTTTTATGGCGAAGCCATTAGGTGCCTCAGCAGTTAATGAGGAAAAACCCACTGAAGACCAGAAGTATGCCTAAGCAAGGTTGCCCTGGTGCATGGGTGTCGGCAGGGCAGTGCAAAACGGGCACTACCCCCCCCCCCCCCAAAAAAAAAAATCATGCCGTCAAACCATGCCTTGATCCCCAAAGAACTGGCATTTTTCGACTATATGAAAGCCATGGCACACACTTTAGACGCGTATTTGGTTGTTTTTTCTGCTCGTGCATTTGTGCATCACGTCCAATGTTACGTCCGACGATAAGGTTTTTCTGCTAACTATTCTGACCCTTGTTAATCGACGGAGAAAAAAAAAGAAAATTGTTCAAGCAGCTTTTCACTACCTCTGTCAAGCCTGAAGGAATATGCACGGCTAAGTTATCGACCTTCTTTCTTTGCATCTGCTGTTTCTATTTATTCCTATTTTTCTTTCTTTTTCGTATTTTCTTCCCTTTCTCTTATTCGTTCTTCCTTTTTATCTTTCTTTTTTTCTAATCTGTTTTGCTCTGTCTTTTTTCTAACTCCCATATGTATATCTTCCTCTGATTCTTTATCGCTCTTTCTTTCTATTAGCCTTGTGACGATCAGGGAAATGAAT
Organism: Rhipicephalus annulatus; assembly: GCA_013436015.1. Lineage (NCBI taxonomy): Eukaryota > Metazoa > Arthropoda > Arachnida > Ixodida > Ixodidae > Rhipicephalus > Rhipicephalus annulatus. Next base: position 149,576 of record WOVY01000874.1, on the reverse strand, counting down.
TCCTGTAGCTGCCTTGCATGCTTGATTGATATGTAGGGTTAAACGTCCCAAAACTACCATATGATTATGAGAGACACCGTAGTGGAGGGCTCCGGAAATTTCGACCACCTGCGATTCTTTAACGTGCACTCAAAACTGAGCACATGAGCCTACAACATTTCCGCCTCCATTGGAAATGCAGCCGCCGCAGCCGGGATTCAATCCCGCGACCTGCGGGTCAGCAGCCGAGTACCTTAGCCTCTAGACCACGACGGCGGGGCTGTCTTGCATGCTCACTCCTATACGGGTATGGTGACATCCCATTTTTAATAAAAATTATGGCTCACTTCTATCGGCGCGCACGCTCCCAAATAGAGCCTTTAGATTGCACGATGCTAACTTCTATATATTCTTGCACAGCGTTAAACAACTGTACTGTAGTGTTTGCTTAGTGATGTATATTGTCAGTTATGTTGCCTAATTGATAGCTAACGTTGCCATAGTAATGGCCAGTCTTGATTGTTTAGTGTTACGATCTGTCTTGACGCGGTTTCAAACCAGTGATTCAGCTGCCAACTGAATGCATTATTCAACTTTGTTTTGCGAACAGGGCCGATGAGGATTCCAAGGAGACGCGCAACAAGTTTAAGCAATTGATGCGCGACCTGAGCATTCCTTGGCCCGAACAGCCACCCAGCGACGTCGACCCGTTCGAAGCCCACCTCAACCTGAGCATTCGCTGGAACGTGGCACTCTGGTTCGACGTCAAGATGCTTCCCGCCCGTACAGAAAGCGCTCGTAAGGTGATTTACATCTACCCGAGCGCGTACGCCAAGTTCTGGAGGGAACAGTACCTCGCCATGACTAGCCAGGCCTCGATGCGCCAATACGTGGACCAGTACTTGGCCTCCTTCTACGACACAGTCGACACGGAACGCAAGCGGCGAGCCGGAAACACTTTGCCAGTACGACGCGGTGTTCAACTTCACCAGGCAAGTCGTTTTTCAACTTGCCGGCGTCATCATGAAGGACAAGTCTGTCGCGGTCCTCGGGTTTGACTCCCTGGCGCGAGCGTTCGGTCAGAAGACGGATCGCTTCGTTTCGTTGATGAACAAGTACTTCTTTCCCGGGAACATCTCCTCGTTCGAGCCGGAGGACAGCGCCATCGTGAAGGCGACGGACACATTGAACGTCGTTCGTCACGTCGTTACCGGCACGGATGCCTCGACCGTGTTGAGCCACTTGGGCTGGTGGATGCTGCAGGTGTTCGCTCCCATAGCGGACAACCATTTCTTCGTCGAGAAGTACGGAAGCGTTGAGAAGGCCGAGCTGCTGCGCCCGCTATTCTGCGAGACCCAGGTCGAGTCTTCCTTCAAGATTCTGCTCCTCGCCAGACACATGGCCGCCCACTTTCGAGATCACCAGATCCAACGCATCTACGAACTCCTGAACAGCGTACGCCAGGCTACCGTGGCCGAGATCGGAAAGTTGGATCTGCCGGTTCAAGCCAAGGCGGTGCTGACGAGAACGCTCAAGCACTTGCGCGTCAACCTGTGGCCCAGGTCACAGTACCGGTCTGAGACGTTGCTCCGACACATCTACTCGTTCGAGTACGCGAGCAAGAAGACCATGCTCGACTACTGGATCTCGGAGAGGAAAGGCAACGCGGCGCTCATCGGTGGCAGCGCGTACTTCGAGGACAAGCGGCTGCCACACAACTACTTCAAGGAACTCTTCTCTTACGACAGCATCCTGGACACCATCAGCATGTCAATGGTCGTGGTGCACGAGCCGTTTTACTACCTCGACGACGAGTTCGGCGCCATAAACTACGGTGGTTTGGGCGCGGGCTTCGCCAAGACCCTCATAGAAGGCCTCGTAAGTGACCCAATGTTGCGTGCCGCCGTCGCCAGTGATGCGTCGAGCAGCGCTGACGAAGGAAACGCGAGACCACTCTGGGGCGCTGCGACCGGCAACGATACTAATGGCTCGCCACAGCCCGAACTCGGTCTGATCGCTCCGGTCTTTCTGCCGGCGTTTCGCGCGTTCCAGGCGAAGATGCGTGGTGCCGGCCCTGTTAACGCGGGCCAATTATCGCCGGCGAAAGTGTTCTTCGTCAACTTCTGCCACAGTCAGACGCGCATGGAGGCAGGCTTCGACTGCAACTCCGCGCTGCGAGGAACAGCCGATTTCGTTTCCGCGTTTCACTGCAAACGTGGTAGCAGCATGAACCCTTGATATTTTTTCAATCCTAATAGAAAGAGAACAAGATTATTGTCTTAACTTTTCTGAATATTCATTATAATTATTTGTCCGTTTATTTTGTTGCTCGGACATGTGTGTTTCTGCATAAATGTGCGTGTGTCGTGTACGGTGTCGTGAAAAGTGTGTTCCACTTGTTTAGACCCACGATGACCGAAATTTTATATCAACAAAATAACTGTACGGGTCTCATCACACGAGACTTCTCGATTACTTCAAATCATAGGAATGGCTGTGAATCTGTCTGATGGCAGTAGTAGCTTATATTCACATCCAGCTTTATTTCGCTGTTTGCCTCCTTTATTTTTTTACTGGGGATATATATGTAAAGGAAATTACCAAGAACCCGCACAGAAGCAGACTGATGAAAATTCGAATGCTAGTAAGTACGTTAACAAGACGAGTGAAGTTCGCGTAATGCATTGACAAAAACCACGTACGCTTCATTGGCTGACTTCTCATTTAAAGGCCGACTCCGGCGATTTTGCGAGGTCAATGTATCTCGATGAATTTCACTGCCTATACGTTCATTTGCACGTTCGCACCACTCGTTCATGCCGAACTGCAGGCTTGAGAGTTTTTGCAGTTTATTTTCAAGTGAATTTTATAGCTTGCCTCTAAACGCTCACCTCGCTTGGCCCTATAATGACACCATAGTGTGTGTGACGTTGATTTTTGCAAAACGAAAGTGACGGAACTGATGTGCCACTGCAGCGTCTGCTTGTCAGCTGGAGTGTGTGGGGTCGGCCGGTGCCTCCTTGATTGAGCGTGCGATTTCCCTTTCCGTGTTGGTGGGCGTGCGATGGGTGGCAAGTGATGTTGCGTTGTGGGCCGCACACCATTCGCCGTATATTCACTATAACAGCGTAGGCGTTTTAAACGATCGCGGCAGCGCAAACTCGGACCACCAGGACAAGTACTGCTATCTGGCTGCGTTATGCGCAACCATGGCAGGTTCTGGCCAAGTATGTCGTCATACGTAGAAGCACACTCAGTTGGGTTTCGGCATTGCCGTTTTTGGCTCCTAAAAATTATTCGAGTTTGTCGAGCATTTCAGTTATCGGGCGTGGGACAAAAGTGTCTCGGGAACATGAAAGCCCCTTTACCCTGACATGGACGAAAATCGCAGGAGTTGGCCTGTGATTCCGTTGCTTTGTATACGTACTGTCAGAGATAAACATTTCTGGGATTGATACATTTGTTAATTGGCTAATCTAACTGGTTTAGTTAGCCTCAACTATGTGATGCAGGTTGTTTCCAGGTTGCTTCTAGGGCATTGCTATGCTAGGTGATGGTAGTTTCTTTTTTACGTTTTAGCGCAGACAGATTCAAGTTGAACTACACGCAGTCACAGACACGATGCGCGTCCACAAACTTTGGAGACGGAACCTCGCACTGAAACCACGCTCTCGCACTTATGAAGGATCTATACGTCGCTGGCGTAGAGTACTCCATCCCTTTGTGGTCTTCTCAGAGCCCCCATTATACCTTTCCTGTCTTTTAAAATTCCCTAACATTCTAACGTACTCGAAGTCTTGGATCACCGCCGCTGTTTCGAAGTCATTCGGATGGCTAACTGTCGTCTTAATTATTATAGAGTAGTGGGATTCCAGTTTCGTGGCACATTTAGGGTTCGTTGGGACAACTGTCACCTCGTTCATATCAAGAGAACCAATTGCAATTAGTGTCATTTACTCAATATCTGTGGCACATCGCCGTTTATGATGATGATAGTTTACTGATAGGTATATCACGTACAGATCCCTGCCAGCTTAAGCAGCTTCGACTTTCTAAAGACGAGTTCAAAGCAAGTCTGGCCACCCTGAGCCCCATCTATAACATTAAACTTGTAGTACACAAGTTTCGCGATCAATTTTCAAAATTATCCACCAAAGTGGAAGGGTTCGTGCATTAAGTGGGCAGACATTCGTTATTTACCACATTACCACAGAGGCCGTGTTTACCACAGTACACCCGTGAACGTTTGTCCACGGGTGTACTTCGTGCGAATCGGAAGCGTTCCATACCGCGATTACCCAAACACTACGAGGTAAAAACAAACACAACTGTACCTGTCAGACGCGAACGGCAGCGTCGCAGACTCGCTACAGGAAGTTACTTCGAGCACCGAAAGAACCGCTGCCTTCTGAAGGCAGAAAGAGGAAAGCTGAGAGTTACAAAGAAAGTCATCGCTATATGCCGAAGGCGTCAAGGAGGGACGGATTGACGGGGATCTGGTGTCACGTCTTGTTCTCTGGCAAATGTATTTATTTAGTTAATTTGAAAACACAAGAAGCCAACTTGGCCCAAGCAAAAGGGGCAGTGCACATCCAAGAAGGTCAGCTTGGTCAGCACCCGAGTAGCCGGTTCTTGCTGTGCAGGGCAAAACCATGAGGCGGTTTCGGGCTCTGAAGCTGTGTATCCGGAGCATGTGCAGCCTATGGTTTTCAGGCTGACCACATCAGAACCTAATTCCTCCTCAAGGTTTCGCCCCGCAGAGCAATTACGGGCTGCTCGCGTGCTCTCCACAGACGCGGCCACGGCTGTACATGACACGGTCAAGTTATTTAATGGACAGTATAACCCTCACTCAGCTCACGTTATCACTCACTCAAAAGGCTATGCTACCAGACAAAGACATCCTCTCACAAAGAAACCTTTATTTGACTTTCCTAGAACTATCGTTGAGTTAAATATTAGCCTTACCGATAACGTTGCAAGCGAAGGTTCATTGTATTTCCTTCAGAAATACAATTGATTCTTTGCAGTATCGATCCTGATTATGCAATTGATATAGGATCACGACCTCCTGGATCGGGCGCGCGCGTCCGATCCAGGCGGTTGTGGTAGGGTTTAACGTCCCAAAACCTATATGATTATGATAAACGCCAGACCTGATTATGTAATAATTTAGCATTGGTGGTACTGGATTGTTCTTTATTTTATTCATTTGAAGTATAGGTTGGAATTTGCTCACTTTTCACACTTCACTCTTTGCGTCAATAATTTGTACCACTGATTATATTATTTTACTGTTTTCGTCTTCGAAACTTCTTGTATTCATACAAATCTACGTGTATTTCTTATGTTTATAATGTATGTGGTTCTTTTACTTGCAAATTGTTTTTCTGTATCACAGCTGTGATAATTTTTTCGAGATTGAAGTATCTCGAAAATAAAATTCAGAAGCCTTCCCGCAAACCGTAAAAACCGAGCCAATCAAAGCTTCGCACGTGCGAGCCCCACCAATTATATTTATTTTCTTTCGCTGTATCGCTTTACGCAAATGATCCCTCCTAACAGTTTCCTTCCTCCATGCAATGTATTGGGCCTTCATCCACGTAGCAAAACGCTTCAACTGGCAGGCAACAACGATGGTAATGCACTCATATCCAAGCAACAATGAAATGTCGCTAAGTGAAATGACAATTTTCGAAAGAAATATGATTTCTTAGTGCGCAGGGAACTGTGACTTGCCACGATTGGCAAGCCACTGAGCCAATTGTGGGTGCATTCCAACGTTTGATGAATGCCGAGTAATGGCAAGACATAGGGACAAGAAGGCAGGTGGAATAATGAAGCGTTTTTTTTTTATTCGCAAAGCAGGAACTTAGTGTGTATAAGAGCCCCGTCCGTCAATATGTTGGACAATGAATGCCAGTATCTCTTCAAATAAATTTTCATTTCAAGATACGAATGAGATGTTCTGGCGCATGTGTCATCATTTGTTCCTTTTTGTGTGTGTGTGTGTGTCTGTGTGTCATCTCCCCGCCCTCTTGACTGAGTATATAGCCGCCATTTGTGCAATAAAACGGTCGTAAGCGCGCGCTCTGTCCTATCTGTCTTCTTTCTGAAACATTCCCTGCGCACTAAGAAAGTATATTTCTTTCAAAAATGCGATACCAACCAGCCCAAGTAGCCACTCTTTTGAAATGACCAGTCACTTCGATAAAAGATTAGCGTTCCGTTGTGGTTTCGTTCCGTCCAGTTTCCGTTAGGTTATCGGACTTGCTAGGTGGCGCCTCACTCGGCAACGAGGATTCACGCACCGTGAGTGCTCTCCTGAGGCGCTTCGTAAATGAAGTGTTGAAGTGTTTCAAAAGTGTATGACGAGCTCTCGTGTCGAGCAAACGTTCTTCTTGGCGCTCTGCGCCAAGACCGCCGTGTAGAGGCTAGCTGGCGCAACCGCCGACCGCGATACCGCAATAAGATTGTCTATTATAAGAAACATGTAATATTCGACAAGCCCACGACCAAGATAGCATAATTTACTGAAAAAAAGCATACAAATGCGCACGCGACTAAGACGCCTTTGAGCGACGCATTTACATACGTTTGCCATTGCCGAGTTTTTCGCGCACGACGTGCTCATCAAAATCTCCGAGTTATGTAAGCTATTTTTTAACAGCTGGGCCTTACCGCTAACTTACAACAGCTGCGTTTACGTTCTTTTTTTAATATGATCAGCCGAAGGGACAACGACAACGTTGTCACACGCGCGTGCCTGCGACACGAAGAGACAACGGTTAAATTTTTATCTCCACAAATCAGGATTTTCATTAACTAACCTATGTGCAGTTTGCAATGAACCGGAAACAATAGATCACTTTCTTCTCACATGCCACCGCTTCGCCTCATTGCGCCGAGTAATTCTTGAAAGACCGATTGGTGTGCTCGGATTGCCAGTCAATGCATCCACCCTATTATCGTTTTGAGCCAGTCAGTTGGGTGTGGGCCGCAGTGCTATTCTTTCAGCGCTACATAAATTCATTCGAGCAACCAGAAGGATACGCTTCTAGTGGTACTGCCAGATATATCCAATTATTTGTCCCCTTTCCTCATTCTTGTTAGATTGTTTTATATGCTCTGGTTTATCGAATTCTTCTGCACTTTTTCACATTTTTTCAAAGTAATATTATTATTGCTCTTATCTAATTTCTCTCTTTTTTTAGCAAGCTTTGTACAAAAAAATAGCTATTATAAGGTACAGTGTGGCCCATCCTCCTTGTGGGTATGAGCCAAGATCTCCGAGGCGACAAGACGAGACAACGACAACGTTCTCACGCGCACGTGCCTGCGGCACGAGACGAGAAGAAGAACAAGAACGACGTGGTGGCCTCCGCCATCGACTATACGCATCCTTCAAGCCGCAATGAAGATATCATCGCCTCCAGGACCAACGCCAAGGGTGAGTAGAGATGTTAACGAAGCCAATGAGGCTTTCGAACAAGGGCTGTGTGTAGTGTCGGCGGGCGGCAGCCGACGACCGGTGCGTAGACACTGTAGCGAGACGTGACGGGTACCTGCAACAGCCCGCGACATGTAAGCACTGAGACCCACCCTATACTCTCCGAACCCCTCACGACGACTCGACCGACCAGTGGCCGTTCATTCACGAAACACACATCGGAAAACGCGTACACACGGGATTGGCTGTAGTGAATCACGTGTACCGCTCAATAAGGGCAACTGTAGAAAGACGCACAACTAAAAGGCACACAGCGCCCATACCCCTCACGGATGGCGCCAAATATATCACGCGCTGTGTGAGCTTAAAGTATAGTGCCTAGGCACTCTACGTAAATTACGGAGACCCTGAGTGATTGATATGATTGATATGTGGGGTTTAGCGTCCCAAAACCACTCTAGGGTTATAAGAGACGCCGTAGTGGAGGGCTCCGGAAATTTAGACCGCCTGGGGTTCTTACGCGTGCACCCAAATCTGAGTACACGGGCCTACAACATTTCCGCCTCCATCGGATATGCAGCCGCCGCAGCCAGGATTCGAACCCGCGACCTGCGGGTAAGCAGCCGAGTACCTTAACCACTATAAACCACCGCTGGGGGTCAAGTACGGAGACCCTAACACGAGGAAAGTGCTTTTGCAAGGCTGCAGATTTTGGACCACCGGGGGCTGGTTTTATTTTTTACATGCGCGTAAGTTTAAGTGCATGGACATTTTATTTTTGTTTACATAGTATGCGTATACTTGTACCTCTTTATGAAGGCATCGAAACAGACTCCCTATAAACGTACGTATGCCCGTTTCACAATGGTGGTGTCAAACATTTATTCCATTACGTCCGTGCTCGCTGTATTGGCGTTCGAAATGTCGTTCGTTCACCGTATTAACTATATACCACATGAACTATTTTAACGCAAAAAGTGTTGTTTTGCCAGGCTCCGCAAGGAATGCTGCCGGAACCCTCAAGCGTGCGTCATTTCTGCCATTTCCCCGACGGAAATGAGGTAGTCTATTGTTTGTGTACCCCACTTCCTTTACGGAAACGACGTCAATAAAAGGAAAAGTGGCAGTTAGCTCGGCAAAAAAAGTTACCCAACCTGTAAATCAAACGTCATGATGCATGAGTTTGTTTGTTTTTGTTTTTTTTTATAATCACCGAGCTTCCTTGCACACTGCAATAGAGGACCAACGCCCCTAGACCCTAACTTTGGTACAACTCTACAGTATTGAAGGGACAATAGAAAAGTGTATCCAGCTATGCATAAGAACCTCAGAGGAATGGAATCGGTTGCATTACGCAGAATCCAAACAAACACATACACGAACTTACACAGGCTATACATGTATTCGACCCCAGAGCATACAGAGGTGATATGTCCGTGGTGTGGGGCCAGACCAACTCTGTTTCACATCACGTAAGAGTCTACACATTACAATGAAGAACAGCACAACATGAACAACACGGAGGAACAATGGGAAGCACTGCTGTTCAGCTCGGCCATTGCTGATCAGCGCTGGCTGGTCCAACGGGTATAGATGATGGCTAGGGCCAGCGGAGCCCTGGAATAAGCGGCCCGACCATTCGGAATGCTCCGCGTTATGCGCAAATAATGTTCTCTCTCTCTCTGCCAGTCTCCCGGTTGGTCGCAAGACGTGGCGCCCATCCCTTACTCCAAGCGCCTGGTATGCGTGGTCGTGTTCGCCGTCGCCGCAGGTCTCGTGGTGTCCGTGGTGGCCCTCTTCTACGTTTTCGCGATGGTCACGCAGATTTCCACGAAGAACGGTGACGGCGACCGCTCGGGGGAACGCGTGAGTCTCTCGTGTCGCACCGACGGCTGCTCCCGGTTCGAGGCGCTGCTCGCGGACACCCTCAACACCAGCGTCGACCCGTGCCACGACTTCAAGGCGTACGTCAGCTCGCGCTGGCTGCGCGACCCGTCCAGCGAGCCGGACAACCAATGGCGTTACAAGTGGGACGTCAAGTACGCCTGGATGCGCATGATGGCCGACGAGATACGACTGCGTTCCGATACGTCGACGCTGGAACGCCTGATGGCCGACTCCTTCGGAGCATGCGCGCACAGGTCGGTTGCCTACATCCATAGAGTTTCTTAACACACACTAGAGGGAACTCTGGCGCTAGTGTCTATGGGAGCTGCAACGCACGGCGCTTCACTGAGCACGGGAATGATGGGTAGTACACGCATTTGTCTAATATTCGTACTTCTGGCCAGCTTTTGGCTCCATGGGTGTTCGTGTGGCTTGTAGCTGTTTTCTCACGAAACAAATATTAGCAATTGTTCAGCGGTTGCGCTTCACCATCTTATTCTCTTAGACTTACCTTTCCAAATCAGGTCATGAAGTTCGAAAGTGTTGAATCTTTCTTTTAAAACGAAACCGAAACACATCAATAAATGAAGCCGCAGGTACGATTCGCCGTCCGCAAGTACGAAGACTAGGCAAATGTGTGTACTACCCATCGTTCCCTTGGTCGCTGAACGATCACAGCGCCAGAGTCCCCTATAGTTAACTTTAGGAAACCATATGCCTACATCATTCTAGTTTAAGGCGACCTCCTAATCAAGACGCTGGCATTGTGTCTCATAAGACGGCTGGCGTCTGCTACAAAAACCCACGCGACGTGAGCCAGTTCGATTATAGAATCGTATGAAAACGAGGGCTCGAGTCTTTATCGAACACAGGTGTTCTGCGTGGCAGTCAAGCACTCAACCGGAGAGCCACACAAATTGATTTATTGCCTGCTTATTAAACGCAATGAAACTCAGTATAAGAATACAGTGCGATTTCACATTTTAGAGTGTTAATGTCAGTCACTTGATTACAGGGATCAAACACACGTCGTACATGACTTTGCTCAGCAGCCGGTTCACTTTCATGCTCACATCTTCGTTGCACGGATCAATAACGAGATAATGGCAGTTTTTAACCTTTGTACCTCCATGCACGAGCATCTTCATTACTACGCTCATGTTCTTGAAAGTCACCGCACACGCATGGTTCATCCTATACGTCCTTAACGCGACATATTCGGGCGGCAATCGGAGGCTTGCCACATGCAGTGTCACAAAATCTTCCACGCAATATGGTCGGCCTCCTAAGTCAGCATACAATATCATCACATTTTTAAAACAATACATCCTTGTAGGAAGGCTTGCCAATAGAACTCCAACGTCCTAGTCATCTTCAAAAGAACTGTTTCCACCGCTTAAACGGGCCGCTCTCCCCGTTCTGCTGAACCTTGCCAACGCACGTCCGTTGGCGTCAACGGTCGGAAATGGCATCCACAAAGCCACTTAGTTTCCGGAAGTGCTTCAGAAAAAAAAGCGTTATTCATGTCGTGATGACGGGCGAGAAATCACGTTAACGGGTTTAATATTGATCCGCCGAAGACTACTCACGTACAAATATCTACCAGTCAAACTACGTCAAAACCACCATACAGCGAAGCAGCAAAAGCACAAGAACATGCGAGAGTAGACAAAGACAGCTTAGTCTCACGACAACCATCATCATTAGAATTTATTATCATCATCCTATTGATGAATCATGTAACCATCGTGATCATCGTCATCTCGATATATCGATTTGTTTACTCACTCTCCCCTCTGCTACATGACCTGCAAAACGCCTTCTACTATAGGACTATACGATGACGGCAAAAGAAAGACTATGAAACCTCTTATAGCTGTAAAAATTATCGGCTATATTGTTGGCTTAACTGTGCGTAGCAGGTGCAACGTTGGCTAATTTATAGGTAATGTTATGGTGGCTACCATAGTAATGTTGCAATATTGTGCTTATTGATCTTCACTCTTACAAAAAATGGCAGCTTATTCACGGAGTGAATGATGGAGAGTGGGGCGAAGCATTCGTCCGTCCATTCGTTCTTGCTTCCGTCCGTCCATGTGTCCGTCTGTGTGACCGTCCATGCGTACATCCGCCCGTCCGTGCGTGCGTCTGTTTGTGCGTCCGTCGCTGCGTTCATCCATGCGTCCGCCCCGGCGTCCGTTCATTCGTCCATCCACGCATCTGTCTGTGTGTCCGTTCGTCCATCTATTCAACACTGCAAGTAACATCATCTCGTATCTTTTCATCATATATCCCCCATATAGAAGCACCGCCATCCAGCGGACATTTGAAGGACTAAACTAGAGGTGGCACACGCACACTTTCTTAAGGCTTGCGCTTCGGGTGTATTTCCCAGCTTTAACCACCTCGAGTTCATGGTATATACTAGTTCACTGTATTCATGGCACTGCGGCCCAACGTCCGCTAAACCATTCTAAAACCAAGGAAGTTACGCCTAGCGAGTATAACGTAGCAACCTTTTCCTGTCAGATAGTGCTCACTGTACATGCCAATGGCTGCTAATGGGAAATGAGGGACAGGAGAATTCGGCTTTTACTTTCTTATGGCTTGCGCTTCGTATCTACTCCCTACCTTTAACCACCTAGAGTTCATGGTATATACTAGTTCATTGTATCCATGGCACTGCGGCTCAACGCTCGCTAAACCTTTCTAAATCTAAGGAGGTCACACGCAATGAGTATAACATAGCAACCCTTTCTTGTCAGATAGTGCTCAATGTACATGCCAATGGCTGCTAATGGGGATTGCAGCGTGCGCGTTAACTAAAAGCCGAATGCTCCTGTCTCTCATTCCCCCTTATTGGCATGTACATTGAGCACTATCTTTTATTGTTCAACAACGCACAGAAGAAATCTCTCACCGGCACCACCTTGGAGGTCAAAATGTTATACTTGTTACACACTACAACGGCTATGAGGAACGAACGGGTGCCGCTATAAGGAGCTTCGCCCCTAAAAGTTAGTAATCAGTTAGTAAACGCGTGTGTTTATTTGTTTCTGGAGTATTTTACTACCTTCGCAGCATACCCTTACTAGCCAGCCACTAGTACAGCTTGTAAGTTTCGTCATTACCAGGAAAGCTTTCTTACTGTCTTTAACTAAATAATTTCTTATAAATTCCATGGCTACTAATTATTACACGGTGCGCAATCCCAAAGTATGGGTATATATAGCCTTCAAGCTGCAGCTAGCTACAGTGGAAATCTATCAAGTCTTGAAGATTTCCGTGTGCGTTTGCGTGCGTGTTCTCGCTTGTGATCCATTTATATGCGCTCTCATACCCATATTATCACGTGCTCATATGACCAAATTGTTACACAAGGCAAGGTAACTTAATGGGGTTTTTTAATGGGCCCTGAGTCCGCGATCACAGTATAATGATGATGATCTCCACAGCCATGGCTTGTACCCACTCAGGGGGATCGCAGTGGAGGCGACGTCGTGTTCCTTCTATACCCGCGCTTCCCTTGTTTTTCCTGGTAGTGATACTTCGTATCATTCCTCCTGTCTCAGACGAAGCCCTCTAGGCAAGTCATTCTTGCGTCGTTCGTGTAAACGGCTTCAGGCGGGCAACATGCGTGACCTCTGTCTTGCATGAACGTCGGCCACTGGTGGTGACACGTGCAATTTCATAGTTGACCTCGCTGAGATGATGGAGTATCACGAAAGGACCAGCGTAGTGTGCCAGTAGCTTTTGGCTCAAGTCACGTCTGCGTATTGGAGTCCACACCCACACTAGATCACCGGGGGCATAGGTTACATGCCTGTGTTGACTGTCGTAGCTAGTTTTGGAGGACTCTTGCGCTGCCAGTGTACGTAAGCAGGCAAGTCGATGTGTCTCTTCCGCACGACACAAAGTTTCCGCTATTGCTAAATCGTCATGGACGACAAAAGGAAAGATAGTGTCCAGCGTATGTCGAGGTGAGTGAGCGTAGAGCAGATAGAAAGGGCTGTAGCCTATCGTTTCTTGTTTCGACGTGTTGAAGGCGTACGTGACGAGTGGTAATACTTCATCCCAGTATTTGTGGTCGGAGGCGACGTACATTGACAACATGTTGATCAAGGTTCGGTTTGTGCGCTCGGTGAGGCCGTTAGTTTGTGGATGATACGCAGTTGAGTGTCGGAACTTGGAGGCAAACAAACAAAGTAATGGTTCGACAATATCAGCGGTAAATTGTCGTCCACGGTAACTTATTATCACGCGAGGAGATCCGTGTCGGAGGATGACTGAATGCAACAGGAACTCCGAAACCTGGACTGCCGTGGCGGAGCATAAGGCAGCCGTCTCGCAGTACCGCGTCAGGTAGTCGGCGCATACAATTATCCACCGGTTACCTTTTGAGGAGCGTGGAAATGGTCCCATCAGATCAATGCCGACCTTTTCAAAAGGAGAACCGGGAGGCTTTACAGGTTGTAAGTGACCAACTGGACTCGAGGAGGGCCGCTTGTGGCTCTGGCACTGCGTACAGCTGGCCACGTAGTTCTGAATTGTTTTGCTCATTTTCGGCCAATAGAACAAACAGCTCATTCGTGCGACTAAGTGTTCGTGCGGTGCCTAGATGGCCAGAGGTGGGGTCATCATGCGTGAGACGCAAAACAGACGTTTAGAGATCGCAGGAACAACCAGCAGAAAGTGGGCGCCCGTCGTGAACAAGTTTCTCTGGTAAAGAAGACCATTTCGGACGCAGAATCAGCCTTCGCCTAATGAATTTCTCGCTCCAGGGAAGAGAGCTTTTAAGCTTGGGTCATTACGCTGCTCAGCGGCGAAAGTCACGGCATCGGGAAAGCCAGACGACAGAGAAGCGATAAGGTGGTCAGAGTTGTCGGCTTCACAATCTGTCGATGGTAGCGGCATTCTGGAGAGGCAATCCACATCAACGTGTAGACGGCCAGTCTTGTATGAGATGGTGAAGACTTGTTCTTGCAAACGAATGGTCCATCGTGCGAGGCGGCCGGATGGGTCACGAAAGTTGACCAGCCAACACAGGGAATGATGATCTGTGACGATAGTGAACGGGCAACCATAGATGTATGAGCGAAACTGTTGCACGGCAAAGACTACCGCTAGGCATTCCTGTTCGGTCACTGTATAGTTGCGTACAGGCTTGCTTAAAGAACGACTTGCGTACGCCACAACGTGTTCCTTCTTGCCAGAACGCTGAACGAGAACGGCACCGATACCGATGCCACTTGCGTCTGTGTGAATATCCATGGGCAACGAAGCATTGAAGTGCCGAAGTATTGGTTGCGAAGTTAACAAACACTTCAGCTTGTGAAAAGCGGCATCACACTCGGAGGTCCACTGAAACGGGCTGTTCTTGCGTAGAAGGCTCGTCAGGGGGTAAACGACACCCGCAAACTTGGGTACGAACCGGCGGAAATACGAGCAAAGCCCGATGAAGCTACGCAGTTGTTTCACAGATTTCGGATGCTCGAACGATTCAACGGCCGCTGTCTTTTGTGGGTCAGGTCTAATGCCATCTTTGTCGACGAGATGCCCTAACACCAATGTCTGTCGCTCGCCAAAGTGGCACTTTTTTGAATTCAATACAAGGCCAGCTTTTTCAATGCAGCTGAGCACGAGGTCTAGACGAGTGTTGTGCTCCTCAAACGTACGTCCAAAAATTACATCATCAAGGTAACACATGTATATATGCCATTTTAAACCACGCAATATAGAGTCCATAAATATTTCGAATGTCGCAGGAGCATTACATAATCCGAATGGCATAACGTTGAACTCGTAAAGTCCGTCGGTCGTAACGAATGCCGTTTTTTCTTTGTCAGCTGCGTGCATCGGAATTTGCCAGTAACCTGATCTCAAGTCGACAGATGAAAAGTAGGACATGGAATGCAGGCAGTCTAGAGCGTCATCGATGCGCGGCAGTGGATAGACGTCTTTCTTGGTAACAGAATTCAGTCGGCGGTAGTCAACGCAAAATCTCCACGTACTATCCTTCTTCCTCACTAGAATGACGGGAGCAGCCCACGGACTTGCCAATTCTTGTATTATTCCCTTTTCCAGCATTTCTTGGACTTGCTTGTTGATGATCTTGCGCTCCGATGGTGCCACTCTGTAAGGTTTCTGCCTAATGGGATGCGCCGACTCGGTGTGGATCTGATGACGTATCCGGGACGCTGGGTTTAAGGGCCTTTGGCTGTTTTTAGAAAAATCGAACACTTTCGAGTGCTTAGATAGAACGTCGAGCAGTGTATGACGTTCGCTTTGGTCAAGTGACTTGCTGACCATTTGTAACAATTGGGCATCTTCTGAACCTTCTGAGCCTAGATGTTCATTAATGTTCATTATGGCTTGTAGCATCAACAAGCGCAACCAGCGTCGTACACGATTCTGGTCGAAATACCGCAAGTTTTATGCCGCCTGGCAGAATTGCAGGCTCTATGGAACTGTTCATTATCCACACACCTGCCCGTCCATCAACGACTGACACTTTACAATGGGGAATGAAAATGTTCTTCTTTAGGCATGCCAAAGGAATCGGTTTGAGCATGGCGTCAAACGTGCCACAGTTGTTGCTGGAACATGTCACGGGAACACACACAGCAGAAAATGCAGGAACGACTGTGTCCACGGAGACGAAAAAGATGCAATCCTCCAGACAGGAATTTTCCAAGAGCGCCGTCGAGAAAGTAACGTGTATAGAAAGATGCCCACTTCTGCAGTCTACAATTGCCCCACACTCACACAAGAAGTCAATACCCAGGATAACGTCATGTGTGGACCGCGGAATAACCACAAACTCTGTGCAAAACACCTTGCCACATAGCGAGACGTCCACAGTACAATATCCAACCGGACACAACACGTCACCACTTACACCACGAAATGTCACCCCACGGTTCAGGCAAAACATCACTTTTGGTCCTAGCAGGCTCTTAAAATTTACACTCATCACGGAGACTGTTGCGCCTGTATCCACAAGTGCCATAGTAGCCACTCCATCGACAACTACATGAACTTTGTTCTTCAACATATACGCTGACGTGGGTATATCTGTAGATAGCGCCTGTGATCTCGCGGCCTCACCCCCACTGGCCGCACCGACTTGTTTTCCGGCGGCGGTGTACGTGCGCGTTGCCGTGGCGACGGCGATCGTGGAGCACGGGGAGCTGGTGGTGGCGTCAAACTTCGATCAGAGGCCGGCGAGGGGTAGCTTGACCCGGTAGGTGCGCGTGGTTTCCGTGACGTGGAGAGCAGATGTTCGAAAGGTTGGTGGGACATGTGCCAAGACTGTCGCTGATATGGGCGGTGGTCACGAAACGCGCGATGTGGCCCGGGACGCCATAGTTGTAGCATACCAGAATTGGTCGAGGGGCACGTGGCTGCTCAGAGTAACGACTCCTCTCAGAAGGCATGGGATAGTGGTGCAGCCCTTCGGGGGCACTGTAGGCAGGCGATGTTGGGTAAACAGGCGGGCGAAAACTTCGTTCGTAGTTGGGAGGTGGTTGACGGGGGAATCCAGCCTGCCGTGTGCCTTGCTATTCATAAGCGTCTGCTGCGTTGATCGATGGTTGCCATGGTGGAAGAGAAACAGGAGTCCGCACACGTTCTGGTTAGCTTACGTAC
The DNA here is from genome assembly GCA_013436015.1 of Rhipicephalus annulatus. NCBI lineage: Eukaryota > Metazoa > Arthropoda > Arachnida > Ixodida > Ixodidae > Rhipicephalus > Rhipicephalus annulatus. The sequence goes on along the minus strand of WOVY01000874.1, from coordinate 132,613 downwards.
ACATCCTGAAAATCGCTGGGGCGATGATAGGTCTGCTGACATCGAAGCAGCTCTTCTCTGACGATCTGCCGTATGGTCAAAGCAAGGCCCTTAGGCGGCACTGTTTCAACTCTAGCCACAGTGGGGACGTTAGACAGGCGGCCGAATTTCGGAGAAATTTGTCACATCTTGAGGGATTCAAAGGTACGACAGTGCTTCATCACGTCGGACATAGAGTTCAAGCAGTCTTTCCCAATTAAGAAATTGTATGTCTTCGGCTATACCCTTGAGAACGTGTCCAACCTTGTCTTCTTCAGACATCCTCCCATTCACGATCTTGCACAGCTTCAATATTTCTTCAATGTATGTCGTACATGTTTCTCCTAGAAGCTGTGCCCTCTGAGACAATGTCTGCTCCGCGCGTTTCTTCTTTGCGTCCGAATCACCAAAGCACTTCTGAACTTCTTCAACAAAACGTTCCCAAGTCATGAACATGTCCTCGTGGTTCTCGTACCACATGAGGGCGGTGCCAGTTAACGAGAATACGACATGATTGAGCTGTTCGTTCGAGTCCCAGCCATTCCTTCTGCTCATCCACTTGTAGTTCTTGAGCCACATGTCGACGTCCTCGCCTGAGGTCCTGCCGAAGTTTGGTGGCACTCTGTAGTACGGCACGAAACCCTTCGGAGTTGGCATCGAAGCGTTGGACAGATGCTCTTGGGCCATTACGATCGGCGAAGGTCGAAGTCCGGCGAGGCGGCGGCTGCGACGAAGTCCTGGTAGTGAAGCTCCCGTCTTTGGGTTAGTCCTACCCAGCGCCTTCCACCAAATCGTTACACAAGGCAAGGTAACTTAATGGGGGTTTTTAATGGGCCCTGAGTCCGCGATCACAGTATTATGATGATGATCTCCACCGCCATGGCTCGTACCCACTCAGGGGGATCGCAGTGGAGGCAACGTCGTATTCCTTCTCTACCCGCGCTTCCCTTGTTTTTCCTGGTAGGGATACTTCGTATCAATATGATTTGCTCATATGAGCATCATATTATGCATGATCATAACTAAATATCATACGAATGTATGCGCACCTACAACAGTATATTTACATAAAGTAGTTAGCAGCCAATATTTTTGCACGAGGACAATACAACTTCGTTTTTTATTCTATTCTTATGCAATAGAATTATCTTGATATGACAGTGCACACGCACATATAAAAATAGGTGTAAACCTCTACTTTCGGGGTTACTAACAATTTAGTAATGGAATAACCACTCGAGTCCGCACCATTCACTAACTAGGTAGTGAATTTCGCTAATCTGTATTTCACTAGCTTCACTTACTAAGAGGCTGGTGCTTGACGTGAGAAGTGAACGGTCAGTATTTAGTTAGTGAATATGCTGAACGTTTAGATGCGATGCATCTGTTGCTCGGGTCTATGTCCCACGGCGTCGGCGTCCGCGCTCACATTACGCATGCACAACTCTCTTCCTTCCCTCATTCCAACAGCTGCGCGTTACTCTCTCCCCTTCTCTACGCTCCCCCTCTCCCCTCCCCCTCGCAACGCCGACGCAGGGACCATCTGCTAACCTACGCTGACCCCCTTCCCTCAAGGCATTCCTCACCACGGCGTTTACACAGTCAAAGCACATGCGCGTCTCCTCCCCTTCTCTCCTCTCCTACGCTCCCCCTCTCTCGCCTAGCAACGCCGACGCAGGCATTGTTCCCTAGCGAGTTTCATGATTGAACAAACCGACTGATCGCACTGCACAAACGTTTACTCGCCGCGCTGCATATACAGGCACTGGATATTGACCTCTAAAGCATCTAGTTTCCTAAAAAGAGACGCTTATCATGTGATTCCTATGTTATTCTTAAAGAGAAAAAAGGAGAAACGTGAGCCCCGTAAATGTCTGCATCAGAGTGCGACACCTCAACAGTAGCTCACGAGGTATGGTGCAAGGAGGGATTAAAGGGATATAATTAAAAGGTAGCTATGGGCAGGAGAGAGCAAGGTGCAGAGACAGCAAACGACAGAAAACGACGGAAGTAAAGAGAAGATAGGTAAGATGGACACGGTCGCAGGAGTCCTAGGACGAGGCACCACTCAGCGAGAGTTCATGTCGGCAGCAGGAGATGGCGTAGGGCGAGCCAGTCGGCCAGAGCTGCGCTGTCGTTGGAGATCGCGGGGGCACAACCGCGGTCAGCCCGAAATCCAGAGAGCGAGTCCTAAAAGGAGACTCTGGCGCTACGATCGTTCAGCGACCATGGGATTCATGGGTAGTGCACGGATCTGCCTAGTCTTCATACTAGCGGCCGGCGAATCGCGCTTGTGTGTATTGCTGTTTCAGTTTTGTTTCGAAGGAAAGAACAAACCCTTTTTAACTTCGTGACCGTATTTGAAATGGTAAGCCTCAAAGGTTAAGACGGTGAAGCGCAACCGGTTAACATTTGTGGATTTTTGTTTTGTGAGAAAACACCTCCAAGCCAAAAGAACAGACATCGAGCCAGCAGTATATGAAAAGCAGACAAATCCGTGCACTACCCTTCATTCCCATGCTCGCTGAAGTGCCGTGCGTTGCAGCTCCCATAGACACTAGCGCCAGAGTTCCCTCTATAGTGTGTATTTAGGAAGCTTTATGCTCCAAAGTAGCACCGGAGGAAGATTTCTTGTGCGTTGTTGAACAATGAAAATTCGCAGCGTGCGCGGTAACTAAAAGCGGAATGCAGGTTTCTGTGTTCAATTGGAGTCTTCTGTCTCTCACTGCCCGTTAGTAGCGATTGACATGTTCCAGTAAGAAACACCGGTCCATCACTTCGTGCTTTGCGCCTCCCCAGGTTTCTCTCCTGCGCAACGCCACGATGAGTGCCAACGTCGCCGCCAGTGTCAGCGTTAGCGCCCGCTGCTTCGCATCTACACATTGTTCCCTTAAGCGGGGGATGGTGCAAAATTTTTCGAAAGTGTTCATTATCCGCTATTTCGTTCTTATTTTCGCCATTAGGGCTCCTCCATGTCCACTTGCGGTTTTCTCGTTTTCGATAGAAGGTATTCGAAATCCGTAAATTATTGCATTCTGCGAATTCTACTAGTAGCTCTCCTCTGGCGTTTCTAGTACCGATGCCATAATCTCCTACTGCCTGGTCTCCAGCCTGCTTCTTCCCTATCTTTGCATTAAAGTCGCCCATCACTATAGTATACTGTGTTTTTACCTTACTCATTGCCGATTCCACGTCTTCATAGAAGCTTTCAACTGAAGCGTCATCATGGCTGGATGTAGGCGCGTAAGCCTACATCCCGCCATGATGAGTGCACACCCTGGAATCGTGCAGGATGTGGAAGTGATTGGCAAGGTACGATGCAGTGACCATAGAATGGTGCGGTCTCGAATTTGCCTAGACTTGAAGAAGGAACGACAGAAACTGATACGCAAGAAGCCAATCAATCAGCTAGCACTGAGAGGGAAAGTACAGGAATTCAGAGTGTCGCTGCAGAACAGGTACTCGGCTCTTAGTGAGGAAACCAACCTTAGCGTAGATACAATGAATGATAATCTGACGAGTATAATCACGGAGTGTGCAGTGGAAGTTGGAGGCAGGGTAGTTAGACAGGACTCTGGCAAGCTTTCCCAGGAAACGAAGAACCTAATTAAGAAGCGTCAAATCATGAAAGTGTCAAGTACAACAGACAAAATAGAACTGGCAGAGCTTTCGAAGTTGATTAATAGACGTAAGGTATGCGATGTAAGAAGGTATAACATGGAGAGAATTGAACACGCTCTGAAAAACGGAGGAAGTGTCAAAGCATTGAAGAGGAAACTTGGGATAGGCAAAAGTCGGATGTATGCACTAAGGGACAAAGAAGGCAAAATAACTACCAATATGGATAGGATAGTTAAAATAGCGGAGGAGTTTTACAGAGATCTGTACAGTAGTCGAGACAACCACGACCTTAATACTATAACAACTAGCAGTAACCCAGATTACACCCCACCAGTAATGATAGAAGAAGTGAGAAAAGCTTTGGAGAGCATGCAAAGGGGCAAAGCTGCTGGTGAGGATCAGGTAACATCAGATCTGCTGAAAGATGGAGGACAGATTGTGTTAGAAAAACTAGCCACCCTGTTTACGAGGTGTCTCCTGACGGGAAGAGTACCAGAATCTTGGAAGAACGCTAACATCATCTTAATACATGAGAAAGGAGATGACAAGGACTTGAAGAATTACAGGCCGATCAGCTTGCTCTCTGTAGTATACAAGCTATTTACAAAGGTAATTGCTAACAGAGTAAAGAAAACATTAGAATTCAATCAACCAAAGGAACAAGCAGGATTTCGATCAGGCTACTCAACAATTGACCACATTCATACTATCAATCAGGTAATAGAGAAATGCTCAGAGTATAACCAACCACTATACATTTATTTATTTTATTTATTTCAAATACCCTCAGGGTACAAACGTACATTGAAGAGGGGAGGGGCAAAGAAAGTTAACACGTAATAATAACTTGGTTATAGTTTTAAAAATACAGAAATGAATTATCACGATGACACTTTAAACAAATATCAGTTACAAAAACAAAGGCCAATGAACCAAAATGAATAACACAGCAATCAAAACACTGGACTGTCCTGGAAGAATTACAAGATTTTATCATTGGATGCACTGCCAAAAGAGATATAATGAAAAAAAAAAAAAACATAATGTACAAAAAGTAGCCACTCGCAAAACTAGAATACGAGAAGCATAGCAACAAAAGGGAAACATAAAAAAAAAAAAAAAAATTAAAGGTATGAAACAAACACTGAACGATGTTAACTCGAAATGAAACTTCGAAGTGCGATTTTGAAATTATTGGTGTTGGTTATGCTTGTGAGTGATGCAGGCAGATTGTTCCAGTCTCTGGTCGTTGTGGGGAGAAATGAATGTGAAAAGCCGACGGTGTTGCTGTGTGGAATGTTTACCTTTTGGCGATGGTCGATGCGGGATGAAATGTACGGCGGTGGCTGAAGAAGCATAGAATGTAAATATGAATTGTGGTAGTAGATTTTATGAAAAAGATAGAGTCGAGATAGTTTTCGGCGATGTGATAGCAATGGAAGGTGTAGAATGTCTTTCATGTTAGTAACACTCGCAGTTCTTTGGTAATTGTTTAAAATGAAACGGACTGAGCGATTTTGTATTTTTTCTAGTAATTTTATGTGGTTCTGATATCCGGTGTCCCATACTGACGATGCATACTCAAGCTTCGGACGAATGAAAGTTGTGTACAGTAGTAGTTTTAATGAAGATGGCGCTTGAGGAAACTTCCGGCGAAAATATCCTAATGTGCTAGTGGCCTTGGTGGCTATGTAATCAATATGAGTTTTCCATGAAAGGTTATTGGTAATATGGACACCCAAGTATTTGTACGATGTTACGCATTCTAGTGGGATGTTATTAAGTGTGTAAGTAGGGGAAGTCACTTCAGCACGGGAAATCCTCATACTTTTGCATTTTCTAACGTTTAATTCCATACGCCATAATTGACACCATTTAGTTATGTTATTAAGATCTTCCTGAATTAGTGAAATGTCTGCGGCATCCGTCACCTTTCTATACAAGACGCAGTCATCTGCAAACAGGCATATTTTCGAAGAGACATTAGTAGGCAAATCATTAATATAGATTAGGAATAGTAAGGGACCAAGCACAGACCCTTGCGGGACACCAGAATCAACAGGAATCAATGAGGAGTTAACGTCGTTAGCGGCTACAAACTGAACACGTGATGTTAGAAAGGCGCGAATCCAATTAATTACAGCTGTGTCGATGTTTAGAACGCTTAGTTTATGAAGTAGCAGTGCATGGTTCACTTTGTCAAATGCTTTAGAGAAGTCGAGAAATATACAATCTGTTAAAAAACCGCCATCTAGATTAGAGTGGAGAAAATGAGTGAAGGCTATGAGCTGAGTGTCACAGGAAAAGTTTTTGCGAAATCCATGCTGCGAAGCTGTGAAGAAGTTGTTGTGTTCGAGAAAATTAACCAGATGTGTGTAAATTATATGCTCCATAACTTTGCAAGGCACTGATGTAAGAGAAATCGGTCTATAATTTTGTGGGTCATGGGATGGTCCTGATTTGTAAATAGGGATGACTCTGCCAGTTTTCCAGTCAAACGGTAAGGTACCCGAGTTGTAAGATTGCGAGTAAATATGTTCTAGTATGATTGAGCAATATTCGGCAGTGTTTTTTAAAAAGATTGCATTGATTTCGTCTACCCCGCATGATGCTTTAGATTTTAGTTTCTGAATGATGCTTTTGATACCAGTGGAGTTGAAGATTATGGGATGCATAGAGTGGTATTGAGTAGGATGGATCTCAGGCATCGGACCGGGAAGGTTAGGTGATGAGAATGACGAAGCGAAAGTTTCATTGAGCAGAGTAGAACACATATGCTCCGGTACAGGGCCCCCAGAACTTGTCAGCAGTGATATACCATTTTTATGAGCATTTCCCCGGATAATCTCCCAAAAGCGTTTTGGGTTAGCCTGTATTAAGTTTGGAAGCGTGGATTTAAGGAAGGAGACTTTGGCTGATTTTAGTGCTATGATATATGAGCTTGCAGCGTTTTTGTATGTTAGCCAATGAGACGGTGTTGAGTGAAGTTTAGCTGTGCGGAATAAACGTTTTTTCTTATTGGATAATCGATTCAAATATGTACTATACCATGGTGATTTATTGTTAGCGTAAACAGTCCGAAGGGGGACATATTTGGTTATTAGCTCACCGATTTTATTTTTTAAAATGGACCAGTTAGTTTCGACGGAGCGTTCTAGATAACTAGGTAAAAAAGTGGCCAGAAACAGGCACAGTTCATTGTTGATGGCCTCATAATTAGCTTTTTTATAATTTCGAATCTTTTTCCGCTGTCGCTTTATCTTTTGATGAGGTGTTGTAATCGTGAAGAGCAAGATGTCGTGATCGCTCAGCCCTGGCATGTGTGTTACTGTAGAAACTTTATCAGTTGATGTCGTTAGAATCAGATCAAGGAGTGATGATTTGTTTTTTGTTACACGTGTTGGAAGTTTGACTATCTGGGATAAGCCGAAGTCAGAGCAAACTGAAACGAACCGATTGGCTTCAGCCGTTGAGGGGTTAGAAAAAGGGATCGAATGAGACCAGATGATGTCAGGAAAATTAAAATCACCCAAGAGTATAATTTCAACTCCCGGGAAACGCATGGTAACCGCATTTAAACTGTCGTGAATGTCATCACAAAAAGATGAGTCACTTGATGGGGATCTGTAGCAGACACCTAATAATATTTTCTTAAAACTAATTGTTAGGCAACACCAAATAAGCTCTAAATTCGAGTTGATTGGCACAAGAGAACAATTTATGGATTCTTTAACAGCGAGCAAGACGCCACCACCAATCCTACCAGTTCTGTCACTTCGGTAAACAGTATAACGGTTTGCACACTCAAAGAGTTCGGGGTTTGTTATTTTGCTACTTAGCCAGGTTTCTGTCAGTGCAATAATGTCGGCGTTACAGTCATCAATAATACCACAGAATTCATCTTTCTTGGGAAAATAACTACGAATGTTGGTAAAAAGGACTGAACACTTGCACTCGTTTATGGCTCCTCCCCTCAGATGTCCCTAACTCGGCGGTAACCTACGACCTGAGCGAAGAGTTCTGCTACGTTCATGCTCGTGTGTGGGCTTTTTTCTGTGTATTTCGAAAATGCAGTTCTTCGCTTCGTCGTATCCGTAAGATTTGCCATCGAATGTCAGCGTTTTATACCGAAGTTTGAAGGACGTGGTCTTTGATTTACCGTATTCTATTAGTTTTTTTCTTATGTTGCGCGTTGTTTGACAAAAATCTTCGCTCATTGCTATGTCAGTGCTCTTTAGCAAGCCTCGTTTTGAAGAAACCAGCTCTCTCGTTTTAAATGTTTCAAATTTCGTTATAAGTGGTCGAGCTTTCGCTGAATCATAGCGTCCTATTCTGTGAGCGCGGCATATATCAGAACTTGTGACATCAATTTGGATAGTATTAGTCAGGAGGTTGATGATCTTTTTTTCCGATTCCGAAGAAGTTTCATCTGCGGCATCTGGAATTCCATAAAAGACAAGATTGTTTCTCCGCGATCGATCCTCTGCGTCATCAAGACGCGAATGCATATTACTAGTGTCTTTTTCAAGGCGCTCAATAGTGGTGCGTAGTTCTTTCATTTCATGCTGCCAGTGCTCGAAAACGGAGGTTTGGTTTTCAACTTTCGCCAGTCTGTCCTTTATTTCGTTCATTGATTCTGAAACTGACTGTTGTTGTTCTTTTAACACAGATACGGTGTCCAATATTGTTGTTTGCGCTGATTCCATTCTTTTTGTACGTTCGTTCAAATCCTTCATCGTTTTCACTAGTTCTGCTAAGTTGTCAGGACCTGGGTTGCTTTCTACATCCCCACAAAGAAGTAGTAGCAAAGAACAAAAAGGCAAGAGAACGGCTTGTGGGCACGGAAGCACAACAATAAAGGGTTCATCAGATCGGAAGCTACGACAAGGCAGTTTAGAAAGGTAACTAACCTGCAAGACGAAAAGACAGGTGCGTAAGCCTTTGGCTGTTCTTTCCATCGCGCTTCCGTGCCCACTGCAGTGATAGTGCTCGATGCTGGGTCTTATCCTATCCGGACGAGATGACGTTGATGTCGCATACATAGCCTTCAGAGATTACGAGAACGCGTTTGATTCAGTAGAAATATCAGCCGTCATGCAAACACTGCGGAATCAGGGCGTAGATGAAGTATATATAAACATTCTGGAAGAAATCTACAGGGGATCAACTGCTACCATAGTGCTTCATAAAGAAAGCAACAGAATACCAATCAAGAAGGGTGTAAGGCAGGGGGACACAATTTCCTTAATGCTATTTACCGCATGCTTACAGGAAGTTTTCAGAAGCCTAGAATGGGAACAGTTAGGAATAAGAGTCAATGGAGAATACCTTAGTAACCTGCGCTTCGCCGATGACATCGCATTGCTGAGTAACTCGGGGGACGAATTGCAACTCATGATTACGGAGTTAGACAAGGAGAGCAGAAAGGTGGGTCATAAATCAATCTGCAGAAAACGAAAGTAATGTACAACAACCTCGGCAAGGAGCAGCGCTTCGGGATAGGTAATAGTGCACTTGAAGTTGTAAAAGACTATGTCTACTTAGGGCAGGTAATAACCGCAGAGCCGAACCACGAGATTGAAGTAACTAGAAGAATAAGAATGAGGTGGAGCACATTCGGCAAGCACTCTCAAATTATGACAGGTAGATTGCCACTATCCCTCAAGAGGAAGGTATATAACAGCTGTATCTTGCCGGTACTTAGCTACGGAGCAGAAACCTGGAGACTTACAAAGAGGGTTCAGCTTAAATTGAGGACGACGCAGCGAGCAATGGAACGAAAAATGGTAGGTGTAACCTTAAGAGACAAGAAGAGAGCAGAGTGGATTAGAAACAAACGGGGGTTAAGGATATCATAGCTTAAATCAAGAAGAATAAATGGACATGGGCAGGGCATGTAGCGCGTAGACAGGATAACCGCTGGTCATTAAGGGTAACTGACTGGATTCCCAGGGAAAGGAAGCGGGTTAGGGAGAGACAGAAGGTTAGGGGGGCAGTTGAGATTAAGCAGTTTGCGGGTATAAATTGGCAGCAGCAAGCACAGGACCGGGTTAACTGGTGGAACTTGGGAGAGGCCTTTGTCCTGCAGTGGACGTAGTCAGGCTGATGATGATGATGATGATTATTATTATCCACTATTACGAATACCAACATTTTCTAGCAGTCTCTAGCCAATTATTTGCGCTGCCTAACTCTTTTCCTGCCCGGATAGGGCCAGCGAGTGTTTTCTAGCTGTCTCTAGCCAACTATTTGCGCTGTCTAACTCATGTTTTCTTGCACGAACAGGGCCAGCGAGAACGCGGTTGATACGCGCAAGAAGTTCAAGCAGTTGATGCGTGACCTCAGCGTTCCTTGGCCTGAAACTCCGCCCAGGGACGTGGACCCATTTGAAGCCCACCTCAACCTGAGCATCCGCTGGAACATACCGCTCTGGTTCGACGTCAAGATGCTTCCCGCCGACACCTCCAGAGCAAATAAGTTCATCTACATCTACCCGAGTGCGTACGCCAAGTTTTGGAAGGGCGAGTACGACGCCATAGCCAGTCAGGGATCGATGCGCCAATACGTGAACCAGTACATTGAGTACTTCTACTACGAGTTGACACCAAACTCTAGCGGACAGGCGGCCGACATTTTCCGGTGCGACGCGGTGTTCAACTTCACAAGACACGTCGTCTTTCAGCTAGCTCGCGTGGACGCCAAGAAGCAACCCGTTGCGGTCCTTGGGTTCGGTTCCCTGGCGCGAGCCTTCGGTCTGACGACGGAATGCCTCGTTTCGCTTTTGAACGACTACTTCCGGCCCAAGAACTTGTCCTTCTTTGATCAAGAGGACCTGGCACTCGTGAAGGCGACGAACACGCTGGACGTCGTCCGTCATATCATCACGGAGACGGATGCCTCGACGGTGTTGAGCCACCTGGGCTGGTGGATGCTACAGGTGTACGCGCCCATAGCGGACAACCGCTTCTTCGTTCAGAAATACGGAAGCGCTGAGAAGGCCGAGCTTCTGCGTCCCCTGTTCTGCAAGACCCAGGTCGAAAGTTCTTTCAAGCTCCTGCTACTCGTCACGCACATGGACGTCCACTTTCGCAGTCAACAGCAGCGGAACATCTATGATCTCCATACCAGTGTGCGAGAGGCTGCCTTGGCAGAGTACAAAAAATCGCACCTGCCGGCCAACGTCAAGAAACTGCTTACCGGAAAGCTGAGACGCTTGCGTATCAACCTGTGGCCCAGACCGCCGTTCCGGTCTGCGGCGCTGCTCCGGCAGATCTACTCGTTCGAGTACGCGAGCAAGAAGACCATGTTGGACTACTGGATCTCGGAGAGGAGGGGCAACGCGGCGCTCATTGGTAGCAGTGCGTACTTCGAGGACAAGCGGCTTCCGCACGGGAACTCCAAGGACACCTTCTCCTACGACAGCATCTTAGACACCATCAGCTTGTCGATGGTCGCGGTGCACGAGCCGTTTTATTACACCGATGACGACGCGTTCGGAGCAATCAACTACGGTGGTCTGGGTGCGAGCTTCGCGACGACCCTCCAGGAAGGTCTGGAGAGCGACCCGGTGTTGCGCACCACCGTCGCCAGTCACGCTTCGAGCGGCACTGCCCATCGAAACGAGAGCCTACCGTGGGGCGCTGTGATCGGCAACGATACTAAAGGCTCGCCACGGCTGGAACTCGGTCCATTATTTTTGCCGGCATTCCGTGCGTTCCAGTCGAAAATGCGCGGTGCCAGTCCTCTTAACGCGGGCCGATTTTCGCCGGCGAATGTGTTTTTTGTCAATTTCTGCCACAGCCAGACGCGCATGCGCGCTAGCTTCGACTGTAACGCTGTGCTGCAAGCAGCGTCCGACTTCGTTTCTGCGTTTGATTGCGAACGCGGTAGCAACATGAACCCTTGATGCTATGCAAGCCCTATAATAAAACTGTTCTGTCTTCCTCTGGCACTTGTGAACATACACTTTAGGCCGAGATGTGGCGTGTTTTGCTTTCCTGATTTCCGCATATTGATCGCGTATATTTCCCTTAACAAATAAAAACCAAATGCAATGTATGCTGCACAAAAGGCTTTTGCAATGCAAGCCCTATTTTTGCTTGTTACGCCGGTATGAGGCTAAATGCCAAAGCTAAAGTATTATGAAGACAGCGTAAGGGTAACTTAGCCTAGGCACACGATCCTTTTGACCATTTCAGCTGAGATTTTTTTTAGTTTCTATGTGCTACTTGCAAAATAAAGGTTGATAAGTTAAAAAAGAAAACCATCCATCTTTGTTACGTTTAACCAAATAGTTTTGAACGACCAGCCGTTAGTTCAGCAAGTCGACGCGGAGAAAGTATCAACGCGCGACGGAGCGTTAAAAACTTCGTTTTGCAGTAATTCCAGCGTCATCGTTCATGTCGGTGTCATTGGTTGCGAGCGAGACATCATCGTTGTTCGCAAGTGAAAGATCAAGAGAGATGCAAAGCAATAAATGATAACTGGGTTCGAGTGAGATATTCACCCAGACCTTCTGCGTGGAAAGCGGATGTCCTATTGCACAGCCATAAATATGCGAAAAAAATATGTGAACCTTAACTAGTGATTTCCTTAACTCGTGTATTAATTACTGCGTGGCAGAAGCGTATAGAACCGCGCCAGGCGTCTAAAGATGTGCAATTCGCAACAAGCGGTGTTTTAAATTTAAAAGCCCACCCGGTCTCGGACACATTTCATCGTCTCATCAGCGTGAACAACGTAAGCAGCTGCCTATAGTTTCACGTGCTGTCTTAAGACAACACGTGCTGTCTTAAGACAACACGCGTTCGTAAGACAACAACGGACACGCAAGACAATTCTTGATTGATATGTGGGGTTTAACGTCCCAAAACCACTATATGATTATGAGAGGCGCCGTAGTGGAGGGCTCCGGAAATTTAGACCACCTGGGGTTCTTTAACGTGCACCCAAATCTGAGCACACGGGCCTACAACATTTTCGCCTCCATCGGAAATGCAGCCGCCGCAGCCGGGATTCGAACCCGCGCCCGGCGGATCAGCAGCCGAGTACCTTAGCCACTAGACCACCGCGGCGGGGCCAAGACAATTCTTCCTTTTGCCGATTAGCAAAAGGAGCAATTATGGCGCAGTGGTTATTTCGCATGTGTATACTTGCAGTAGGTTTTCTATGATAATTTGAAACGGTCAATGCAACGCACATAGACGTTCAACATAGACGCACCTAGAGAGAAAGCTAGTCTACAGCAGTTATGAAGGCGGTGCACACGGGTCTTGATTTACACTATCACATTCTACTCTTGAAGGCGAAGCTCAAGCTTATTCCAAGCTTTCTTTAATTCCCTTCTCTACATATTATCGTGTTATGATCAACTTATAACTTATTTTATACCTGAGAATGCTATTAACATTAACAACATTAACAGGAAGGCTAACAACATAAAAACAGGAGGTCCAAGTATACTGCTCTTGCCTTGATGTTCCTAGTATGTTCTAAACAATCCGAGGTTGCCTTTTTTTTCGCGCAAACGTTGCAGTTAAATTGACCAAACTGAAGCATAGCTGGCGCACCCACTTCACATCATCACAACCACCAACATCGCCACATGGCTACGTTTCGGCCGATCGTGTTCATGGACAGCAGGCGCGTAGACCAACCATGCATTGTCAGCCTTCCTAGTCAAAAGATCTTCAATCTGTGGGGGATTACACAAAATAGTGCGCCTTAAAATTACAATTGTACATAATTAACGTTACAAGAAAAAATCATCTTAAATTTATTTTAGCTCTTACTCATAAATCCTAAATTCAGTATGTATGATCCGCCCGACTCATGGCCGATCCCCCAGAGTGGGTAGGTGCTAAAGATCCAAGGAGCATCATCATCATAATCATCATCACTGTCTGCTAACCGAAGAACTCAACCAATCCAGCATTTCTGCATCGAAAAACAGACGCGGTGTAAAAGAAAATGAACGGCGTATGCTGTAGCCGACATGACAAAATGATGCGAACGATTTCTCATCGAAGAGAAGACCCCTTGCATATGGCAAAACGAACGTTAAGCCACTTTTATCCCTTCAATATATTGGGATTTGTACTACCGAATTTCATTTTGTGACCATCGCGCTGCCGTCAATGATCAGGTAACACGCGTCATATGCACGAGAAATGCTGGAATCATTCAGTGTATGCCGCTTTATTCACTCAGTGTAGCGAATAATAATGATTTAAAAATCAGCTATAGTCATATTCGCTAACCTTTCATATTCTAATCCGTAGTGAAGGAGCTCTGAATTTCTACGACCATCTGCTTTGAACCTCACACGACCTAGAAACGTAGTCAGTTAAAGCTTTCGCCTGAAAACTTGACAGTCACACCCAGTCAGATCGAAGCCCGACACCAGAGCAAGGGCACCCTTGTTGGTCTCGTGAATTCGACCAGTGAAAGGTCACGAAAGGTAAGCTCAAGGTAAATTGAAGTGGCGTGCAAATGTCGTAGTACCGTATTAAAAGTTCAACCCCTGCGGGGCTTGGCTTGTCAGTGTGCAGGCTCCTCCTCTTTTCCATGCTTGTAAGCCTTGGTACTGCAAGCGTCATCTTGTCCGTCCTCGATGGCCTGTTTTCTTATGCTTCCACGACGACACCGGCTCACCCTCCCCTGTGAGTCGAGAGGGGGTACGACTGCGCATGGCCTCCGAGACGCGGGCACATGGCGGGCACGTGGTGTGCCCGCCATCACGGAAAGCTGTTGCTTCTTTCGCGACAGCTGTTGATATACTCACAGGACATTATGAGAGTTGGATCGCGAAGAGTGCGAAGGATTGCTTTCAATGTCGACGCATGATTGATAGCCGGCAGCGATACACGAAACGGAGAATATCACTGTCGTCAACCCGGCTGTATACGCCCACTGCAGGGCAAAGCCCTCTACAATGTTCCACCAGTCAGCCCGGTCCTGCGCTTCCTGCCGCCACGTTATTGTTGTGCTTTGGGTTTTCAGTTTCGGTTTCGGATTGACATTAGAGGATGCCAGGGGACGCCGCTCTGGCACCTAGTATTTCAAGGCGACTGTAAAATAAAGCAGTGTGTTAGGTAGCCGTGGAGTGCGGTTGTTGTGCTTTCTTCGGCGCGTCGCGCCAACCCGCGTGTTCGGGCTGGTCGGTGTCCCCACCGGCCGCGTACGTCTCCGTCGGCCGTCTTCTTCTTCTTCTGCTCCGTTGGGGCCAGCCAGCCCCCAACACAGCAATGGCGACGAGGACCTGTAAGAACCCGTTTCGTTCTCCGTGTTCGTGCTAACCCTAGACGCTCTTTGTTCCCAGCAAGGTGGCTACTGCGTGCTGCGTCGCTCCATTTCTTCATTCAGCTACGCCGCCTCTGCCTTCGTCTTCAAACAGTGTACTGGCGTCATTTTCTTCTCGTCTGCACCTCTCCATTCTTCTTGCTTGAAAGGCGTCTCCTATTCCACCTCCCCTATTTCTTCATTCGCCCGGAGACCCGCCACTTCCGTGGGCGGACTGGAAATTGGTGTTTCAGGCTTACGCAGACGCGGTCGGGGAGGACGCCAGCAAGCCCGAGCGTCGCAAGGCCCTGCTGCTCAACGCGTTGGGCCCTGCCGGGTTAAAGCTCTTC
Source organism: Rhipicephalus annulatus (assembly GCA_013436015.1). Taxonomy (NCBI): domain Eukaryota; kingdom Metazoa; phylum Arthropoda; class Arachnida; order Ixodida; family Ixodidae; genus Rhipicephalus; species Rhipicephalus annulatus. The sequence goes on along the minus strand of WOVY01000874.1, from coordinate 117,344 downwards.
TATACTTTGGAAGCCACCAACGCGTCGCCGACGCCAGCGTCGGGCGATGCCTTCAAGAATGCTGTTGCTCTTTTCGATGAGCATTTTAAAGATGTTTCGTGCGATTATCTCGCACGCGTGAAATTCCAAGAAAGGCAACAATTGCCTGGTGAGCCAGTCGCTGAGTTCATTACTTCTCTTTGAACGCTCGCCGCGTCGTGCGGCTTCGGCGCGCTCGAGGACGATATGATCCGCCATCAGCTTTTTATCGGGGTAGCCTCGCAAAACGTCCGCTGCCGCATGCTTCAAAAGGGCTCCTCGATTTCATTATCCGAAGCCCTCTGGATGGCGCGAGAGGACGAGCTTATTCGCTCCCAGTTGGAGCAATTCGCTCCGCATTCAGTGCAGCAACTTTCTGCTGCCGGGGCCCAAGGCGGCGGCTCTTCGTTTCACGGAACGCGTCAACATGGCGGCCCTTCACCTTCGTCTCGGCGCGGCGGCCAACATGGACGCCCGCCTGCACAGTCCTTCCGTGGCGGCCAACATGGCGACCTCTCTGCGTCGCGGGGGCGAGGAAGCCGACAATATGGCGACCCCATTCCGCCACATTCGGGTTTTCAGGAAGAACACCGAGCTCCTAATTCGCGTTCGCAAATTTCTTCTCCAAGCGCAACCACGCATTGCTTTCGTTGTGGATCGGCTCGGCATTTAGCCAATTTTGCGCAGTGTCCCGCGAGAAACCGCACTTGTCTTGCGTGCGGAAAAATTGGACATTTTCAGTCCGTATGCAATTCCCGTCCAGCAAATCTTCCGGAACCACTTTCTTCGTTCGCTCCTTCGAGCACTGCACAAACCAATACGGTCACTGTTTTAAATGTGGATGGCCTCCACACTACGTCCGAGCCCAGCATCGTAGTTTCAGTGGGCCATGTGCCCTTGTCATTTCTCGTGGACACTGGCGCCTCAGTCTCTTTAATCAGTGCCGCTGACTTTCATAGTCATTTTTCCAACATTAGGTTTTTGCCTTCACACGTCGTTCTACAAACATATTCCAAGGAAAGGATTGATAATTTAGGTCATTTTACAGCTCAGGTCTCCTATCGCAGTCGCACTACTTCCATTACTTTTTATGTAACTGCCAATGGCAGCTCGCTTTTGGGACGTGATGCCATCAGGGCTTTGTCCATCAACATCGACGGTGCGTCTATGACGTGTGCTCAAGTCGATGTCCAAGATGATCTTCCAGCCAACGCGCCTTCTGAATTCCACCACCTGTTCACCCGTGAACTGGGTTGTGTGCGCGGTTTTGTGCATAAAGTGATGCGTCGACCAGGTGTGTGCCCTGTGCGTGCCAAGCTGCGCCGCATTCCTCCTCTTCTCCGTGAGCAAGTCTCTGCGGAACTGTCTCGCCTTCAAGCCAGGGGAATCATCGAGCCTGTCTCTGCTTCCGACTGGGTTTCTCCACTGGTCGTCGTCAAGAAAAAAGATGGATCCCTTTGACTATGCGTCGGCTTACGAGAACCGAACAAGGCAATCGTCGGTAGACGGGTTTCCACTTCCTCACATTGAAGAACTGCTTCATCAGCTCTCCGGAGCGGTATGTTTCTCCAAGCTGGACCTTGCGTCCGCTTATCACCAAGTTGAACTTTCTGAGTGCAGTAGAGACTTAACCACATTTGTATCGCACGAAGGCTTGTTTCGGTTTCGTCGCGTGTGTTTCGTCGCGTGTGTCTGCAGGGGCAGATGCAGGGGCTTGCATCTGCCCCTGCAGTGTTTCAGAAAATGATGTCAATTATTCTTAAGGGTTGTAATGGTGCCCTTTGTTACTTGGATGACATTTTAGTGTGGGGACGTACTCGCGAAGAGCATGATGCTAACTTGCATACTGTTCTCAACCTCATCAGTGAATGTGGTATGAAACTTAATAACAAGTGCATTTTTTCTGTGAATGAGTTACAATTTCTAGGACATACTGTCAGTTCCCACGGCTTGACACCTGTTGAATCTAAAGTTCAGGCCATTGTCAATGCCCCACGGCCTACTGATGTTAAAACCTTGCAATCTTTTTTAGGTCTTGTTGGTTATTATGCCAAGTTTGTTCCTCACTATGCTGATGTTGTTGAACCACTGCGTACTCTACTTCGTCAAGCACAGCCTTTTAACTGGTCAGCTGAAGCTGAGCAGAGCTTCATTCGAGATAAGTCAATACTGGCCTCAAAACCAGCTGTAAGTACTTTCAATGAGAAACTTCCCATCGTCATCACGACGGATGCATCCGATGTTGGACTGGGAGCAGTGTTTCAACAACTCAGAGATGATCAGCTGATCACTACTGCTTTTGCATCTCGTACATTGACCCCTGCTGAACGCAGATATTCAGTAGGAGAGCGTGAAGCTCTCGCTTGTCTTTTTGCCTGTGAGAAATGGCATGTTTACTTGTGGGGCCGGCCATTCACATTACGTACAGATCACCAAGCACTAGTTGCTCTTCTTTCTGCAGGATCCGAAGGCCGCCGCCCCATTCGCATTTCCCGTTGGTGTGCCAAACTCATGTATTATAATTTCAGTGTTCAATATTGTAAGGGTTCTAATAACGTGGTTGCTGATGCACTGTCGCGCCTTCCTCTTCAGATACCGGTTACTGAAGAGCGGGATGAGGAAGTTGTTTCATTAGTTACTTCCTGCATTACTAAAGCTGAGCTTCAGGCAGCTACAGCTGCAAATTCCACTTTGTCTCAAGTTCTCAAATATTTACGTGAAGGATGGCCTTCCAAGGGTGCTCTTGCTTCTGAATTCTTGCCTTACTTCGCAGTCCGACAGGAACTGTCTTGTGTCGAGGACTTGCTTTTCCGCGATGAACGTGTGATTCCCCCTGCTTCTTTCCGTAACAAGCTCATACAGCTTGCCCATGAGGCCCATCCTGGCATTGTCCGCACCAAACAGAATCTCAGAGACAGGTACTGGTGGCCAGCCTTAGATAAGCAGGTCGAGCATGCAGTTTACAACTGCCATATATGTCAGGCAGCTGACAAGTCTGCCAAACCTGCAATTTCTCCATTGCAGCCAGTCCAGTGGCCTGATCGGCCTTGGCAGAAACTTAGCATGGACATCATCGGTCCTTTGCATAATGTTCCGCAAAATGCCCGGTTCATTGTTTCTCTCATCGACAACCATTCCAAATGGCCAGAAATTTGTTTCACACATACGGTTACTTCTGAGGTCATCATTGAGTTTTTGTCTGCAATCTTCAGCCGGGAAGGGTTTCCTGATGCCATAGTTACGGACAATGGTCCACAGTTTCAGTCGCAACATTTCGAGGCTTTTCTTTCACAACGAGGAATTCAGCACTTGAGGTCATCAGTTTTCTATCCCCAATCAAATGGGCAAATCGAGCGCTTTAATCGCTTTCTGAAGGAACATATCCAGATCGCCCAATTAGAGCACCGTCCCCTCAAGCAAGTCTTGACGGAATGTTTAGCTTCGTACAGGTTCACACCACAAGGCACCACTGGAGTGTCTCCTGCTCAACTTCTCCACGGTATGCAACCGCGAGTTGCTCTCGACATAGTCTCTTTGCCTCGTAACATAGCAGTGTCTTCTCCTGATCAAATCCGTACCAGGATTTTTTCTCGTCAACAAGCAATGAAAAAGTATGTCGACACCCGTCGAGGTGCAAAGCAGTACAAAGTTCGCACTGGCGATCTAGTCAAGGTTCGTGTGCCAGGCAAGCGCCCCAAGTATCGGGGTCCTACAAAGTCTTGGGCCAGGTTAGCCCCACTTCTTTTCGCTTAAGTGATGGTAACATCTGGAATGCTTCGCGCCTTGTTATTTTTCACACGGATTCGCCTTCAACACCTAAATGTCTTCCTCATCACGTTCGGTCCACGCCTTTCAACTACGCATCATACTGTTACATGTTGCCTCCATGTACAGGCATTTCTTCTTCAAGGGGGGAAAAGTTACCAGGCGGTGTCGCTGGTTCAAGTACACCAAGTCATACGGTTCACTTCGAACCTTCAAACATGGCTGAGACCGTTGAACCAGACTCCGGTCCGCAAATTTCTTCTGAAGCTCATGCTGCGAGCTCTGATGAGACCCCAAATTTTAACGCTCGTTCAGAGCCTTCACAATCTTCCACTCAAGGTGCAGAGACACCTGATTCTACACCCAGAAGGGCCCGCCCTAAGCGGAAGCGGCAGAAGCCGCGTCGGTTCGATGATTACGTGATGTAGAACTCTTGTTCCGAACAGTTGTGTACATTTTTCTTGTTGTCAGTGCATTTTCAGTACTTGTAGTGTGTGAGTTCAGTGTGCCGTGTTCTGAATTTTCATATGTTCTAATGTACATACCTTGTAAAATATGTTGGTATCGAGCATGTATAAATATAAACAGTGTATAGGTGTGCTTTTTTCGAGAAGGGGATGATTGTTGTGTTTTCAGTTTGTTTCAGTTGTTTTCAGTTTCGGTTTCGGATTGACATTAGAGGATGCCAGGGGGCGCTGCTCTGGCACCTAGGATTTCAAGGCGACTGTAAAATAAAGCAATGTGTTAGGTAGCCGTGGAGTGCGGTTGTTGTGCTTTCTTCGGCGCGTCGCGTCAACCCGCGTGTTCGGGCTGGTCGGTGTCCCCGCCGGCCGCGTACGTCTCCGTCGGCCATCTTCTTCTTCTTCTGCTCCGTTGGGACCAGCCAGCCCCCAACACAGCAGTTATACCAGCGAACTTCTTATAATATCATCTGCCCAGCTTCATTTTCTGTCTCGCGTAAAGAGAAGGAAAAACAAATTGGCGCATCTATGCGAAAACTGGCTTTACGCCAAAGTTGGCTGCCTTCTTCATTTTCTGTCTCTTCTCCTCACTCTCACCCCCTTTCCCACTATATATATTACATACATACATACATACATACATACATACATACATACATACATACATACATACATACATACATACATACATACATACATACATACATACATACATACATACATACAATTACATACATACATACATACATACATACATACATACATACATACATACATACATACATACATACATACATACATACATACATACATACATACATACATACATACATACATACATACATACATACATACATACATACATACATACATACATACAAAACTTTACGGGCAGAAGACGGATATCCGTTAATACTGTAGATTGATATGTACTGCAGGTCTGAACATTCACATTAGAGGTCCTTTTTGCGCGGCTTAGCGGGAATCTCTCAGTCGCATAACTCCTTGCCGATCTCTAACATGCATGAGCAAGTAGCATCATAAACGGCATGTACAAAGGGAAAAAATGGCGGAAAAAATAACCATCGGTTGATTTCTCGGTGCCGATATGCGATATTTGTTCCGTCATACAGTTCCACATCAAACTCAAGTGAGTCAACAAAGCTGCCACGCATACAAGTTCCCTTTCATCTGCAGCAGTGCACGTCCACTTTCCTTGAACGAAAGCATATACGGAGAAATAAGGTTTACATGTGAGGTGCTGATGAACTATTACCATTTACAAGATTTTCTGCATCTCTCATGTCTTATAGCTATCGATAAGTACAGTTTCAGTAGAAACATGTATTGAAGTATGGCAGCTTGGGCTAGTTGGTATGACATGACGATAGTTATAGCGCGAGAACAGAAGGACGACAAAGAGACAAGAAGGACACGAAGGACACGAGCGCTCGTGTACTTCCTGTCCTTCTTGTCTCTTTGTCGTCCTTTTGTTATCGCGCTATAACTATCCTGTTTTGAAGGATCGGAGTGCTATGTCTGCAATATTACCGCTGCTAAATAACCCTCTGACCAAATAACAAATCTCAGCATTCAGGGCTTTATGAAAACAGCCGTGTTTCAGGACACCAGTAAACAACGCGTGTATACAATCACGCAGAAATAAGCATGCCACAGCAATTAAATGAAGCAATTATATAAGTAAATTTATCAACAAAATTCATCGTCACAAGCGTCAATGAGAAATCCTGGCAATGTCAAGGATTCATATAGCTGCCACGTCTGCAACGAAACGCGCTGACGAAATCGTCCACTCCCCGCAGAGCTGCATTGCAGTCGAAGCTGGCCGACATGCGCGTCTGACTGTGGCAGAAGTTGACGAAGAAAACTTTCGCCGGCGAGAATGGGCCCGCGTTAACAAGGCGCTTGCCATGCATCTTCGCCTGGAACGCGCGAAATGCCGGCAGAAAGGCTGGGCCGACTAGACCGAGCTCAGGCCGCTGCGAACCAGTAGTATTGCTGCTGGTCGCAGAACCCCAGGGTGCGGTGTCGTTTCCGTCGTTAGCGCGGTTCGATGCGTCACCAGCCACGGCGTGACGCAACGCGGGGTCGTTTTCGAGGCCTTCCAAGAGGACATTCGCGAAGCCTGCGCCCAGACCACCGTAGTTAATCGCACCGAAAGCCTCGTCGTGGATGTAGTAAAACGGCTCGTGCACGGCGACCATAGACAAACTGACGGTGTCCAATATGCTGTCGTAGGAGAACGGGTCCTTCGAGTTGCCATGCGGCAGCCGCTTGTCCTCGAAGTACGCGCTGCCACCGATAAGCGCCGCGTTGCCGAGCCTCTCGGAGATCCAGTAGTCCAGCATGGTCTTCTTGCTCGCGTACTCGAACGAGTAGACGCGCTGGAGCAGAGACACGGACTGGAACTCCGGTTTGGGCCACAAGTTGACGCTCAAGCGTTTCAGCTTAGTGGCGAGCAACTTCTTGACGTCGGCCGACAAGTCCGACTTGTCGTACTCGGCCACGACAGCCTCTCGAACGCTGGTCAGGAGTTCGTGGATGTCTCGCTGAGCGCGCCTGCGAAAGCTGAGAGCCATGTGATTGACGACTAGCAGGAGCTTGAAGGAAGTCTCGACCTGGGTCTCACAAAACAGCGGGCGCAGAAGCTCGGCCTTCTCAACGCTTCCGTACTTCTGGACGAAGAAACGGTTGTCCACTACGGGTGCGTAGACCTGCAGCATCCACCAACCCAGGTGGCTCAACACCGCCGAGGCATCCGATGTCGTGATGATTTGACGGACTACGTCCAACGCGCCCGTCGCCTTCACGATGGCCGTGTCCTCTGGTTCGAAAGATGAAAAGTTCTCGGGAAGGAAGTACTTGCTCATCAATGAACCGAGGCGTTCTGTTTTCAAACCGAACGCTTGTGCTAGAGAGTCGAGCTTGAAGACCATGACAGACTTGTCCTTTGTGACGACTTCGGCGAGCTGAAAGACGATGAGCCTGGTTAGAACATACACAGCGCGATACGGGCAGAGTTCGGTGGCCACCTCGCCGCTGACATTCCGAGTCGAGTCGGGGTGAAAGTAGGCCAAGTACTGGTCCAAGTATCGGAGAATCGTGGCCTGGCTGGTCATGACGAGGTACTGGCCTTTCCAGAATTTGGCGTATGTACTCGGATAGATGTAGATCACCTTACGACCTCTGGAGGTGTCGGTGGGCGGCGGAAGCATCTTGACATCGAACCAGAGTGGTATGTTCCAGCGGATGCTCAGGTTTAGGTGAGCTTCAAACGGGTCCACGTCGGCGGGCGGCTTTTCGGGCCAAGGAATGCCGAGGTCGCGCATCAACTGCTTGAACTTCCGGCGCGTCTCGACCGCGTTCTCCGTGGCCCTGCTCACGTGAAAGTTATTGGTAAAATGTTTTGCCAACAGGTGAACAATTGGCTTGATACTACGCGTATACACTTTCGGGGCTAATAAAAATCGATACACAAGTTTATAGATCTCTATGACAACATTATCTATCAATAAACCAAGATTATTGCTGACATTAGTCATAATTAGTTTAACGCCAGTCATTAGTCTCTTTGCACTTTCCAGGTATATACGGAAATCAGAATCATGCAACTGAGATGTTCATTTGGCTGCATGTACAGTCTGTTGCACACTTAGGCGAAATCTTGATGCATGACATCGAGGTGCGGCCAGCGCTGCAGCCGCATTCCGGCCGCATCTCGCACATACGCAAACGTTTGAAGAGCGTGGTGTTGAACTGCATCGTCTGCTATATACAGTGGTGCGCGCTGGCAACATTGTCAGGCAGCCTGCTGATTTCATCGTTGGTGTGGTAATTTGACCGATATTCTGGACTAAACTTTGCGGTACTAACCTGTCAGCCTTCATTGGCGATAATGGTGTTCTGTAAAAACAGTATTTGACAACATACGTTGTTTGATCTTGCTAAACGCCGGGATAGTGAGTGCGTTCTAGTATATTTTTCTCTGGTGTGTCCACCACAGTACGCTGCGACGGAGAACATCATAATGAGGACGTACAGGGCATGATATTTATTTCACGCTAGAAGAACGAAGCACTCTACAGCGACTGCCGTGCAGCTATGCGTATTCAACTCAATAAAACAAGCGGCAGCGTGTTCAGCATTGATGTAGGTCAAGATAACAACCTGAACGTGCTACTCGATAGCATTCATAACATGAGGCAGCACTCACTCACCTACGCCGAAATGAACGCGTGAAGCCTCCAACTTCACTTAATACGCCGTCATGTCCCCAGCGGCAACGATATGACGGTGCTCATTTTGAGCGGAGTGAGGCGTACAGTGACGCGATGATCAACGTCGGTCCAGTTTCCGCAGTAATGATGAAATTCGCCCGCTGCCCGACAATGCGGTCAACGCGCACCGCCGGCGGTAGCCGCAGTTCAAAACCACCCTTGACATTCTCCCCTCCCTTTTTTTCTTTTTTTTTCATAAATAAAAATGTTGTATCATCAACCGTTCAGCACAGCGCCCCTCCAGCGTCTGCCGCACTGGCCACATCATGGCCGCATCGCGATGCTATGTGCTACGAGATTTTCACCCGAAGTGTGAAACAGGCTTTACATCCCTTTTTCGTAAGAAATACATGACCAATTCACCACACCCCGTCACGCAATGAGCACGGAAGGCACCTGTACATCTGCCCTCAAGACGTGATAGACAACTCGGCTATTGGATTACGTTCGACAATGTTGAACCTTTCCCAAGATAGTTGAAATGTACGTCTGCTGACTGCTCTCGTAACTTCAACAATAGGCTTAGCGTTCCCCCGAATTGAAGTAGGTTAACAAACTTATTGCGATAGCAATCATGTCAACATTCCCGGCTGTTTTTTGCCGTCGGTGTCGCCGTTAGACACCGCCATCATGCATATATATATATATATATATATATATATATATATATATATATATATATATATATATATATATATATATATATATATATATATAGATAGATAGATAGATAGATAGATAGATAGATAGATAGATAGATAGATAGATAGATAGATAGATAGATAGATAGATAGATAGATAGATAGATAGATAGATGACTCGAACGTGTGACCTCTCGGGTCGGAGAGCGTGTCGTTAATCGTTGAGCCACTAAGATGCACGTCATTCAATGTTCCAACCATGTTTTCAGCATTACCAGCGAGATGGCACTAAGTGCGCGCTCGGCGCAACGCGGCGACGCGGGCATCTCCCACGCGTATTTCGCACCGCGGTGGAAGAGGGGGGATGAATCAGATCGTGCGTGCGCGCGCTTATCTCGTGGTGCGGAGAATCGTGCACCTTGGCCTTCCACTGAAATTATTTCATTGTAGTTACCGGGCGCGCCAAGGTGGCTTCGCTCGCTGCACAGCCCCCGTTTGCGAAAATGGCGCGCTTTTCAGACAGCGAAGTAACGACCATGGCATTTGTTGATTCACGTTCATCTGTACCTGTGAGCCCATTTCGTGTGTCATTTGTGCGTGAGTAACGCGCAGCATGTTTTCATCCGCTTGCCTTTTCTTTTTGCATTAGATTCCAATGCGTTGCTATCGTATTCACTGATTCGCCCTTGCGGCGAGACTGAGAGTTTTGTCGTATTACATGTACCCACTTTAACTTGGTTTTTAAATCTGCAATAACAGGAGCTGGAGAGATCACGTTAGTAGTAGCTGCACACTTTTTTTGTGATGTGACTGCAGATGATTATATGGACAACTTGGCCATCTACGAGTTGGCATATGTCAACCACACACTCCCTGCGCAATTCACCTGGTATTGCACGCGCTGATATCCTACGCTGTGGCGGCTGTGGTTCAAGCAGTTTAAACCTCTGGATGCATGGTTCACTGGTAAACTATTTCACAGCCATCCTGAATAACGGCTCATATCTTCACGGTTATCTCATCTTTATCAAAATCCTTGAAATCCGTGAATTATTGCACCACACGCCAGTGTCTGATTGAGCCATTTAGGTAGTAAAATGAAACGTTGGGCTAGTTGGAATGCTTGCACGACTGACGCAGTGCTAGAGGCGAAGACGAGAGGAACGCACAGTGCACAGGACTGCAGCACTCGTTCAGGTATATAATCATTCAGGCAACCAACCTGTGAGCACATGCTTCGAAGGAATCGGATATGAGGCGTTCCAGCGGCGACGTATGGCGGTGCAGTCGTATCTCGTCTACCACCATGCGGCCCCAGGCGTATTTCACGTCCCACTCGTAACGCCAGTGTTCGTCCAGCTCCTTGGACGGGTCGGGGAGCCAGCGCGAGCTGACGTACGCCTTGAAGTCGTGGCACGGGTCGACGCTGGTGTTGAGCGTGTCCGCGAGCAGCGCCTCGAACCGGGAACAACCTTTGGTGCGACACGAGAGACTTAAGCGTTCCTCCGATCGCTCACCGTTTCCTGCGTACATCCGGGCGATCATCGCACAGACGTAGAAGATGGCTACCACGGCAACGACGATGACGGCGGCAGCGGCGAACACGACCGCGCAAACCACCCGCTTGGAGTAGGTGACCGGCGCCTCGTCGCGCAATCCACGTGGAGACTGCGTGATACAAAGAGAACAGTAGTTGAGCATTGAGATGTTCCATTCCCGGGACAAGCAACTCTTTTTCCGAGGTGCCCGCCATGTGTCCTCTTATTGAAGTCATTTCCGTGACGGAAATGGGGGTCCAGCAAAAGTTGACGCACGTCATTTCCGTCACGGAAGTGACGTGCGTTAATTTCTGGTGGGCCCCTGCATAACACATATTTGCATTAAAATATTTCTTCTGGTGTTTAGTTCACACATACTGTTAGCGATATATCGAGCATCGACACAATAAAAACAGACGTTGCAAAGTACCACCTAACGAGAAAACTTTGCTCTTATATTTTAGATTAACATCACTGTCTCTCTCTCGCCTAATGCAAGGAGGTCTTTTGAATTTGTTCCGTCAGAATATTATGGTCCCCGCAGGAACGGTTATCTTTACATTTTCACAGATGCGAAGAATCAAAGTGCTGTAAGAACACTAAAGTGTCTTAACTGGGTATTATGGACACTGTCAGACTTCTGACCGAAATTCGCTGCAATTCAAGCAAAGGACTAAAAAAACGGATATATAAAGCTTACAGACTGCTGTCGTATGCCCACTTACTGTTCTATGCCAGGACACTTACTGACCTTTATGGTGTAACCTTTCGAGATGGGGTGTGTTTATTCTCCCGGCCATTGGGATAATTGATCAAAAACATTTTCACCCGGCAGTCGCCTCTCATTGGCTCTCATAAGTCACGTGACCAACTGCTGGAATAAATTTTTTTCTATGATTCTTCCGGAAAGCGGTAGAACTTGACCTAACCTATTCAACATAACCTAACGTAACCTAACCTAACCCAACGCACGCGTTGCCACGTCTGTCCATATGTCTTGCAGCCTAACCTAACCTAATCTAACGCACGCTAGGGTACGTACGCCCAGTCTGTCCCGCAACAGCCAGTTTTTTCTCTCTTCTCCCCGCGGCAGTTAGTCACGTGACATATGAGAGTCTTTGGAAGTCGACCACTGAGATAATTTTTTTTGAACAATTATCCCGGTTGCCGGGAGAATCGACACTGCGTTTGAGATGAGTATACAATGAACAAGAGAGCGCCACGTCGGTATAATCCTCTAGCTCTTCTAAAAAAAACTGGTTTCTGCTCGGCACTGGGAATCAAACCCGGTACGTGCACTGAATTGGAAACGGACGCTCAACCATGCTGCCCCCAGTACGGTCACAACTTTTTTTAAAGTTAAATTAAGAACGATGGTGAATTCACATTTATGCGTACGTAAAAAAGATCAGCGCCACCTGATCTATATAAATCTGGAAACTTGGAATACATCGTACGTCACACTGTTACCTTACAACGCAAAAAACCCGCAATGTAGCTTCGTGGGACTCTCAGACGAAAGCTTAATTGACACCATCAATGTGTCTCCACTCACCTGCGGCGTTCTGTTCGGAGGCGACCACAATTTCTTGGCGGCTGCAAAGAGGCGCAGAGTCAACGGCGATGCACTCCCGCTTTCACCTGGAGCCATCTTCTTCTGCGTCATCTTTTCGTCGCGAGCAACAAGCATATGCGCACGAACCTGATGACCTCGTCATTGCCTCTAAGTATAGATTTCAACCACATGGCAACAGTGTAGGGAATCAAAATTCAGGAGTCCTTCGCCCATCGGAGAATTAAGGGAGTGGGGGAGCGAACGTTTGCTCAAGACCTACGCCGCAGTGGCATAGCGTCTATGGTGCTCGTACGCTGACCGGAACGTCCCAGGTTCGATCCTCGTGTCGGCGGTGGCATTTCGATAGAGGTGAATCGCTAGGAGCTCGTGTATATGCTGTGCCATTTTCCTCTCTTGCGTCGCCTTCTCACTAAGGTATACGCTGCCATGTTGGGAAGAATCGTCAGAACAGCATCCCGCACTTCCCTTCCATCGATAATGTGCACTTAGCCTCTGAGCACATGGAGGCAGCTCGAAGTGGAGCTCGTGCACGGCACTACCAGGGGCTAATAAATCATGGCCGCTGCACGATTCTTCAATGCTGAGACGTTAATAAGTTTATAGTCCATTAGATGTCCGGTTCTCTATCGACAATTAAAAAGTGTAAAGCGAAGAAGCCTTCATTTTTGTATTACAGTAGTTGCGCATCCTAATATAGATGAAGTTATAGGCTTCACGCACAATGTAGTCCCTTTATTGTCGCAATCTTTTATTCCCAAATGACTTGGCGTGTTTCTGTAAAACAATGTGTGTGTGTGTGTGTGTGTGTGCGTGTGTGCGTGCGTGCGTGCGTGCGTGCGTGTGTGTGTGTGTGTGTGTGTGTGTGTGTGCGTGTGTGTGTGTGTGTGTGTGTGTGTGTGTGTGTGTTTGTGTGTGTGTGTGTGAAGTACATCTTTTGTATAGGAACAGTAGCAACGGAAGTGTTTATATGCTCGCCAATATTTCGTCAGTTTTGGCTAGAGTAAGGCCTTCATCAGGAATAAGGCTGAAACTGTCGAAATACACTTCCATTGTGACTGTTGTGACGTAGGAGAGAGAGATACGCTAACTTCTGTATTCAGTAACATACAATATTCCACGTTTTGACTAAAGGAGAAAGTGAAGAAAGCAAGGAGAGGAAGGATATGAAAGGTCAACTGTAGACGATCGCCCGGTTTGCTACCCGACGTTAGGGGTAAGGGAATGAAAGAATGGAGAGAGTGAGCACTACACGCGCACGGAACATTCGACATTCGGGCCAGCGTTCATAAGCTGCATTAGGCACGAATGGCTTTTATGTGTCATCCATGGAGCGGCAGACATGCCGGATCGAAGGCAAGTTTTGATAGTCCCTTCAGACCCGCACTTGTAAAGAGTTTGTGATGAGACGAACGCAATTCAGTGGTGCGGTTGAAGTCGAGGGATCTTCTTAGCATTTTTTTGAAAACAGCGGAGCAGAGCAGCTTCTCTATTTCGGCTTCTTCGGTAGGAAGTCTTCCGTGTTCAGTACAGCCCGAGAACAAGCTTCATGTGTGTTAGCATCTGTAAAAGAAAGAAAGGCTTTAGCAGAATACAGTGGGGCAGATATACAGCTTGCACTAGTCCCTTTCATCATCATCATCATCGTCATCATCATCATCATCATCAGCCTGACTACGTCCACTGCCGGACAAAGGCCTCTCCCATGTTCCGCCAGTTAACCCGGTCCTGTGCTTGCTGCTGCCAATTTATGCCCGCAAACTTGTTAATCTCATCTGCCCACCTAACCTTCTGTCTCCCCCTAACCCGCTTCCCTTCTCTGGGAATCCAGCTAGTTACCCTTAATGACCAGCGGTTATCCTGTCTACGCGCTACATGCCCGGCCCATGTCCATTTCCTCTTCTTTATTTCAACTAAGATATCCTAACCCCCGTTTGTCCCCTAATCCACTCTGCTCTCTTGTCTCTTAAAGTTACACCTATCATTTTTCTTTCCATTGCTCGCTGCGTCGTCCGAATTGCAACTCATGATTACGGAGTTAGACAGGGAGAGCAGAAAGGTGGGTCTTAAAATTAATCTGCTGAAAACGAAAGTAATGTACAACAGCCTCGGAAAGGAGCAGCGCTTCGAGATATATGTAATAGTGCACTTGAAGTTGTAAAAGACTATGCCTACTTAGGGCAGGTAATAACCACAGAGCCCAACCACGAGATTGAAGTAACTAGAAGAATAAGAATGGGGTGGAGCACATTTGGCAAGCCCTCATATTATGACAGGTAGATTGCCACTATCCCTCAAGAGGATGGTATGTAACAGCTGTATCTTGCCGGTACTTAGCTACGGAGCAGAAACCTGGAGACTTATAAAGAGGGTTCAGCTTAAATTGAGGACTAGCCCCTTTATCATTGAGTAAGTGACCTGTGTCGGCTTTTGGGCGCTCGAATATGCTGTTTTAGAGAACAACACTCAAGCACGATGTCAATATAACGAACTTTAACATTCCACTTGTCACAACCTCATGGCCACAAAGCACATTATATCGAAGTTTTATAAAAAACAAAACATTATATCGAAGTTTTAAAGTTCGATATAATGAAGCGTGTTACCGTGATTTCAATCGCCGGTAACATGCTACGAAATCTCAAGCAAAGGCAAAGTTGGCTGTTGAAACACTGGAGCAGAGGGCGGCCATATCAGCACGTTACAGAGAGAAGTTTACCAAGCGTGATAGATTGGATATCGAACCTATACTGCAGCTGCCATCTGTGTGCATAGTTTTTTTTTGTGAAACCAAGCCAAACGTATACTTTTTGCTCGTGATAACTTGGTTTACAATAGCTAACTATCAGCCGATTGTCGCTAAGTTTTGGGAGCCCAAATGTGCAGCCACGTGAGCGACTACCCATATAGTGTCCGCGGACCTTCCTGAACACGTATCGCAGCCAATGCAGAATGTACGGTTTGCAAAAAAAATGCCATAAATCTACACGTTCCTCGCGCAGGCCGGATCTATACAGGAAGCCATAGAACAGCAAGAGACCTTTGTTGTTTTTTAAACGATATTTGACACCACAAGCAGATACTTACTGGTGCAACCTTTCGTGCAAGCTTCACAGGATGGGAAGCTGTTAGCGCCGACGGAACAGTTAGCGCTCAGAAAACGAGTACAGATGCCAGCGGCAAAATTGAAGTACCATGTGTTTCTAGGTCCCTTGTGGCATGATCCTTCCTTTGCCACCACGCTGTAGGAAAGTTTCTGCCTCTCTGGCGCTGCAAACACGATTATGTCAGTGGTAACGTTGTTGCGGGAGGTCAGTCATGTTGTGCGTCTATTCACTAGATGCGTCGGACAAAGCTATCGAAATTCTTGAACGTAAGTTTATTGAAAACTGGTTGTTTCGCCAGTTGGTAATTCGTCATACTGTGAGTAAATTTATACTGCAACTTAGTAATCTCTATAGAAACACCCCTACATCCACGTTAGCATCCACTCAAAACACTCACAACACAGCGTTGTGTGTGTGTTTCTTGAGTCGAAGCCCGTGTGAGTGTATGAGTATTTCGAGAGATTACCAAGTTTGCGCTAAATTTACTCACAATATTATTTAACGTAAGGTTTCTCTGGAAAGGGAATTATTTTTAATTAAAAACACATCTCTCAGTCTCGACAGACGTGCATAAATGATGAAAGTCACGCTAATTTGCGGTTAATAAACGAATATCGCGCTTATCAGCTTTTCAATTACCGCTTGGCACATATATAGCGATTCACGAACTGTAGCCGTTGTTTTCTCAATGCTTGCACACTATAGGATAAAATCTCAGGGTTGCGCGGATTTCGGGAGATGTGTTGCTCAGTTGCCGATTTCGAACCGTTGGTAACTTGAGCGCCAATCGCAAACATCGGTTCGAGACCAAGGAAAAAGAAACATTTAAGCAGGGGAAGGCAGCGAGTTAGATGAAGTGAAGAAATTTTATTGATCGTTCGATTAATTCATTGTAGAAAGTCAGAGCTTTTTTCTATCCTTGTCTTTTCGCTTTTGTAGTTACGTTGTAACTACGAGGTTGCACCGTTCGTACATTAGGTTTGGAGTTACTGTATATAATACCTTTACCTAAACGTAGCATATGGAGTAACTCTAATTCAGTTATGTCCTATCAACTTTCCCACGTTTCCACGCTGCACACCGACGGCTGTGGACAACTATACGGCGAAAAACTCGGCTGTTGCTGCGAGTTCCCAGCAGCTTACGCAATAAGCTACAATAAGTGCACAAACTTACTTGTACTTACGTAGGCACACTTTCTGGCACATTTTTTCCGAGCCAAAGTGGTCAGTGGCTCAACCACATCTTCCGGAAAGGTACATTTTACACGTTTGCAACGCGAAGTCGAAGAACCAAGATCGCGCATTTCGCCGACAGGGGGCTCGGAAGTTCGTGGGTATTTTGCTGCACCTGGCCCCTTTCTTTCCTCTAGCGGCTGAAACAAACGTAAATACGTTTCTTTAAAAGACACTTCTTTCTTTGTAGGATTTCCCAAGACCCCCGGCGAATTTCGTAGCTGATGGGTCGTCCATGTCCTCTCTTCCGACCACTCACCGATCTGGGCTCCGTCTGTGGACTTCTCTCACTGTCTTCCATTTTTTTTCTTCTCTCAATTTCTTTTACTCCCTCCTTATCCCTTCTATTGTGAACCACTACTGAGGTGTCACACTTTGCCGCAGTCAGTTGTAGGATTAACTTGGCTTTTTTTTCCCAATTTAATATCACTTCCCCCTTCTTCCTGCACTAGTGCACACGAGGAGCATGATAAATGATGGTAGAGCAGACTACAATCAATCTGCCATACCAACAGACTACCATTATACCAGTAAACTACCGTCATGCTACCATACCAACAAGCCCAAATCGCCACCCTCATCGCATGAGGAGCTTCTGTGAAATGATGTACAACAAACCAAGCATTCACGTTCTTGCTACTTGTAGAGCTTACAGGGGCTAATAATATCCAATGAAGCGCGTTTGCCACTACGAGGCTAACAAGATGCGACGGTGTAGTCATCGCTCTTGACGTGTGGAAGCACCGGGAAGTCTCCATAGCGCATCGACAAATCATCGAACACGGGATGTCGCTGTGGGCAATGTTTCGACCACGAAAGCTGTGTCCGTGGAATATTCATCTGACCTCCTTACAACAACGTTTTCATGTTATTCTTATGTCAGCTTAATGCTGGTGGCACGTTAATGGTAGTTGTGGTGCTAACCCAACTTAGGGTGCAAACCCCCTCTCTTACACACACCCCTTTCTTGTGCATTCTGCCTGCGGCTCTGTTTTCTTTCTCATTTTTCTCGAGTAAGTATGCTCTCGTATTCTTTTATTATTTTCCGACAAAAGCGTCGACGTGTAATCGTTACATGAAGTGTACATAAAAACGTCGATACCATATATCCCACGCTTCCTTGCCAAAAAGCTGCGTCACAGGTGCAAGAATACAGACTCAGTATCTGTCAATGTAACAAGCGCCAGCGAGCAATCGCATTCAGGCTCCGATGACAATATCCACTTGCAAGGCAGGCTAACGGACTTCCTCGAATATATATGCTTTGTCAGCTCGACAATGGGTTGTCCGTTCACAAAACTACAAGCCTCTGTGTGTTTGTTGCCGCGTTGAGTCATTTCGCTGCCAAGAATTTAATGGGTTGTGTGCCATATATTATTAGAGTTAATAGAGTCACACGAATTTTGAGCATCCTCGAAATACTCTAGGAAGCAGTTATCTGAGGCGCACAATTTTCGAACGTGTTAGTTCGCTGCGAATGGCATTGCCTTTCGGGGGAAAGTCCGCTCAAAAGGCAATACACTAAAAAAATACACTATTTGTTTTGACTTCGTCACGCGAGGCAACTCATTTCTTCCAACACAACAACGAAACATATCATACAACGCTGCAGAATTTTCCACAGCGTTTGCTGAAACAAGTGAAACAGATGACGCACAAATCAAAAATTATTTCACCAAAATTACAAACGTAACTGAATTAAAGTTCCGCAGAAAACAAACGGATCGCGCTGCCACAAAGATGGCGGCGCCCGGCTCATGAGTAACGCGTGGCGAGTAGAAAGCCGCCGGCAGGTGGACGACCCGACTTCTAGCGCACCGCCTTCGTGACGACGCGTCAGGAAGCGTCCTGGATCTCGGAGGACATGACAGGCCACCCTAGACGCTTGGTTTGGTGACCGCGCCCAGGAAGATGACGCTGCTGGGGTCCTTGCCGAGCACCAGAAACAGGAAGGGTCGGTCCACCGTGAACTCCAGGTGGCGGCCGTCCGCACAGTCGGCGATGGGCGGAAGACCGGTCAACCGCGCCTCACTTCTCGCCGCCGCCGAACGCAGACCCAGCCGGAACACGGCGAAGTGCTTGGCGGCCGACACCTTCAGCCGTCCTGCAGCGCCTGTTTCGCATGGAAATGTTAAAGATTGGAAAGATGGCGAGCTGAAGAATGCATACATTGTAGGCATTTTTATTATGCTGATATTCTTCTTCTGTACATTACCATCAACATAATGCTTTCGTAATGCATCCTCATCGCCGTCGTGTATGATCATCGTCATCCTGAGTGGATCGTAGCTGTTGATCATCGGGATCTCGGCCCAAATAAAGGTAGTCTCAACCAGAACTTCATAATATGTATATTTCTGACTCTTCTGACGTCTCTTCAACCCCCATTTCGTAATGGTCTGCAACGGCGTATACGAGATATGGGCGTAGGAAAGGGAGACAAAATAGGTGCTTGCCCACTCCCCTGTACCCCTTTACAATGCAAAATAGTTTTGCACCCCTAAGACAAAGCCTTGCTACGCCTATGGTTGAGGTGCTGTGTCGAACAATAATAATAAAAGGTGGGGTTTTCCCATCCAAAAACCACCATATATTTATGAAAAAACGCCGTAGAATGGGGCTCCAGAAATTTTTTTACGTTCTGGCATACGTGCACTGACATGGCACAGCACACGGGTCTGTACCATCGCGCTTCCATCAAGATGAGACCCCCGTGGCGGGGATCTAACCCGCTACCTTCAGTTCAGCAGCCGAGCACCCTATGCCACTCATTCACCGAGGCGGATGAGCTGCCATATCTTATGAGCGAGATACGATTGCTGACCGAAATTGACTACTACATTAAGCACTAAACAAAGTTTGTGAAAATAAGTTAAGGATGCACATTCTTGCAATTTCCAGTTCTTCACACGTTTCCGAATACGAAGTGACCGCGCCAGAATGAAAAGAACAACCATGCATTCGTTCAATCTCAATTCGAAGAATAAATTGAGATTGTAGCGCGCTTACCATAAAATAGGGAGATGGGCAGCCACCCTCTCGCAGTACGACGATACAAAGAAAGCCGTGCGGATTCCCCCGGACCAAGAGATGTTTTTGTTAGCTTAGCAGATTTCTTTCTATTGTCTAGATTTTCACGCAAGTAGTACAGTACAAAAGTCCGTATCTTGAGTTACTGTGTATGCCCCCTTGCTCCCTGAGAACGCGTATACTAGCCATTTATTAAGCTTTCTGCACCGATTGCCACGTGGCCATAAAATGGAAAGATGATCATGAATATTACATTTGGTTTCGTCATTATCCGTTTACCCTTCTTGTTTCCGGCTTAAAATGTTGAAAACTTCTCATCAACAGACGGAGAGCCGTAACTCTAAAAGGGACGTACCTGCTCCGGTCATGTCGGAGAAGTCCGCCGCGTCTCCGAACGCGTCCCGAACGCCCATCACAGGCAGAAGTCGAGCGAAGTCCGTGGCACAGCAAAGCCTCAGCCTCGGCAGCGTGACATCGACGAGACCCCGCTGCTCAAGGCGGTCCAGGCAGTCCATGATCTTGTCCTTGGAGAGACTCCGCTCGAGCGACGCGAGTCCGCCGAACGGAGAGTCCGGCAGGAACACGACCAGGGACTCCAGGAGTGGCGAGTTGTACGGGACCTCGAGCAGGGTCGCCGCGATGTCGTCGCACCTGGGACGCCGATGAATCGAAATGAATGAGAAGACGAATGACGAGAACATGGACGTGAGCACGTGGGTGGAGTAAGGTTTTCAACGCAGTGTCCCCTCCCCGCGCAACTGGAAGAGTCCAAAAGAAGACGAGTTTCTCATTGAATGCAAAAACGAAAATGAAGAAATGACGAGCTGCGCACAACTGACTGCCTTTGGCTCCTACCTTTCCGGGAGCTAAATTGGGGAGTAAACCATTCTGCGAATGCAACATCAGGGGTCCTCTGCGAAAAGTATTGTCACAATTTGCGCAGTCATATCCCTTAACATCGGACGATGCTGGGAAAAATTCGAATAAGTAAATATAGGTGTTTCATTTCGCCACTCGGCTTCCGATGTGATTATGGGTCCGGAACGCCCCTAATCGGCCGACAAAGCACTACGAAGAGTAAGATATTGTGGAGTGAGGCCTTAGAATGCGGCGTTGCTGTACCGTGGGCAGGTTTTTTCATGGTTTGACTATGACAGGAATGCCATATATCGCACAGGTACGGCACTGACGTAGCCACGAGGGAGGGGGCGGGGATTAGGCTCCTCCCCCACCCACTAAAGTATGCGTGGGATGCAGAGTCGGTGAAAGACTGATCCCAACATAAAACGTAACAATGTTTATTAGCGTGGTAGCAACAGCAGGGCAAGCGTGCCGATGCTGCGCTCGAACGTTTAGAGAAACAATCATTCAAACCAAGTTGGTAGCTTGGGTTATATAGCCGTCTGTGGTGCCGTCAGCCTCCGGTGGAAGAACGGTGGCGCTGTCCGTTATCGGACACACGTGTTGCAGCAAGTTGCCGGGTCACGCCGGGCTTATCAGTGGCGAGACAAAGGATGCGCAGGACTGTGCGCAGTGGTCGCCATATCACCCCCCTTCCCCCTCACGGAGTGCAGAGCCCTTAGGGTCTGTAAAGATTTGGGAGGCGTACGAGAAGTCCTGATCATGTCGTGAAAGGAGTGGCCTGCGATGTCGGTGGCTGTGGAAGTATGCCTGAGAAAGGAGTGGCGCTGCCCGGTTCGTTCACCGTGATGTATGCGGGCTTGAGTCGGTCAATCGAGAAGCAGACGTTATTCTTGTTTAGGCGCAGAGAGATAGTCTCGTCACGTACTACTAGGTAGGGCCCGCTATAGGGTGGCTGGAAGGGCCGGCGGATGGTGTCATCGCAGGGGAAAGCGTGCGTGCACGATGCCAGCTCCTTCAACACAAAAGGTGTAGGCTTGCTGCTGGGGGCGGCAGGTGATGGGCGTAAAGCGGTGATTGTGTGTCAGAGCCGAGCGACGAAGTCGGTGGGGTCTGACGTCGAAGTGCTGGATGGCAGAGCTGCGAGAAATTCAGCTGGGAGACGGAGTGGTTCTCCGCAGACGAGCTCTGTGGGCGTAGCGAGGATGTCCGGCTTGAAGGTGGCACGACGACCGAGAATGATAGCCGGGATGGCCTCGAGTCAGGTTGATTCCGGATGGCACATAATGTCTGCCTTGAACTGTTGGTGAAAACGCTCGATCATTCCGTCGGCGCAGGGGTTGTAACTGATGGTCCTCAAGCGTTCAATACCGATAGTCAGTCCGATAAGCCTGAAGAGGTGCGACTCAAACTGTCGTCCTTGGTCAGTGGTTACACGGCGGGGGGCACCGAAACGAGCAACCCAGCCAGTGAAGAAAGCCGAGGCGACGAATTCCGCGGTGATTCCCTCGGGGGTCATGCCTCGGGTCATGGAGTTTAGCAGTTGATGGCGTTGAGGCAGTAGCGGTAGTGTCCAGCCGGGGGAAAGGGTCCTGTGATCTCAAGGTGAACGTGCTCGAACTGACCAGAGGCAATGTACCGAGTGGGGACGTGACGTGCTGGCGACTTTAGCGCTTTGGCAGTGAATGCAGGAGCGCGACCACGTGCGATAATCCCGCTGCATGGAGGGCCAGACAGAGCGGTCAGCCACGTTGCGTGTAGAGGCACGTATGCCGGGATGACTGAGGTTGTGGAGCTGGTTTAAAAGACCTCGGCGATGGCACAGGGGCACAGCAGATTGTTTTTGCCGACCCTGAAATGGGGACTTCTTTTCGCTGAAGTGAGGACATGCCCTTGTGACGTTCCTGCAGCTCGGCGTTCGTGGTCTGAGCCTCGGCGAGGATGTCTGCTGTTATTTGCATCGAGCTGATGGTGGCCACGCGTGAAAGCGGTCGGCGACAATGTTGTCTTTCCCGCTGATATGTTGGATGTCGGTGGTGAAGTGTGCAATGAACGAGAATCGGTTCTGCTGAACAGGCGGGAGTTTATCGTGGCGTTGAGAGAAGGCGTAGGTTAGAGGCTGGTGGTCGGTACAGATGGTGCAGTGTTGCGCTTCGAGAACATAACGAAAGTGCTCAACTACTTCGTATATCGCTAGAAGTTCTCTGTAGTAAGCTGGCGAACTTGAAGGTGCAGTGGTCCTGGTTTCGTCGGTGGAACTGGCCACTGAAGGGGTGTCCTTCTGAGCTGAGAAGAATGCAAAGGGGTACCAGGTGTTGTCCACGCGTTGCACGAGAGTGGCGCCGACAGCGAAACCAGAGGCGTCCGTGAAGAGTCTCAAGGGAACATCACGCACGGGATGAGAGAGGAGCGTGGCGGTACAGTGCGCTACCTTGCATTCCTCGAAAGTTTGCACCAAAGTCGGTGTCCACGTGACGGGTTGGTTTCCTCGTAGACCAGCCAAGACATTATGAAGGGGCGCCTGGTAGTCGGCGGAGTGTGGTAAGAAATAGAAGTTCAGCATGCCGAGGAAACGGCGAAGGTCTTTAGTGGAGGAGAGTTGAGGGTACTTCTGCAAGTCAGAGATACGTTCAAACAAGGATCGAGTTCCCTCAGATGAAACTTCGTTGCCAAGAAAATGAACGGTGGAAGCACCGAGCGTGCTCTTCTGAACGTTGACGAGCAGGTCGTGGTCGTTGAGGCGCTGGAGCAACAGACGAAGGTGCCCATGGTGTTCTTCGGCGTCACGTGAAAATACCAATATGTCGTCAAGATAGACGAAGCATAAGTTAAGGCCGCGAACGACTTTGGCGATGAGGTGTTGAAGAGTTTCCCTGCATTTCTTAGCCCAACGCTCATGAAGGAAAACACGAACAAGCCAAATGGTGATAATAGCAGTTTTCGGGACGTCGTCCCGATTGACGGGCATTTGCGTGTAAGCCTTCGCCAAGTCCAGCACGGAGAAGACGTGACAGCCGTGAAAGCGGCGGACGAAGTCCTGTATGTGGTGGACGGGGTAGCTGTCCGGGATGGTGCGCGCGCGTTGAGGGCGTCGTAGTCCCCACATGGTCGCCAGCCAGCGGTCTTCTTCGGGACAAGGTGAAGTGGCGAGGCCCATGGGCCATCGGAGCGATGGGCAATGCCTTCTCAGAGTATGGCCTCGATCTCTGCCTTGGCTATGCGCATGCGCTTTGGGACCCGGGGGAGGGAGCAGAGTTGTCTGGATATAGTGCATGGTGGTGCGCTACTCTTCGGGGCAGTCTGCTTGGGCGCGTCAAACCGGGAAACTCGACGAGGATGGCATGGTACGGCGAGTGATTGTCGACACTGAGGACCTTGATGCTTGGCTGTTGGGCAGTCGTCCGCTAGCCAGGTGTGAGGTGTCCTGTTGTCACGTCGATGAGCCGGTCGTTGCGGAAGTTCGGACGGAGGTTGTAGTGAGCCAGGAAGTCTGAGCCGATGATTGGCTCGGCGACATCAACGATAACAAAGTTCCAGTGAAGGTCGCGGAGTATGTTCTTGAGCTGAACGTGCAGGCGCAGTCAGTCGTACGTCTTGAATGTGGACTGGTTAGCCGCGCTCAGCTCGAAAGATGTTGGTGGGCGAGGACCTTGAAGGTGGGACCGCGGTAGCTCCAGATATCGGAACCGCTATCTATAAGAAACCGCTGTTTTGCGACTTCGTCGGTGACGAAGATGCGGTGGACTCCAGGTTGGCAGCTTTCGGTCGTCTCCACCAGCTGCCGTTAGTGCTTCTCGTTGGTGGAGCAGGGTGGTCGACATTGCCGGGCCCTGTCACCGAAGTGCCGATGGTAGTAGCACCGGCCGTGCTCCAGGCTGCTGTGACGAGGCGGTGACACAGTCACTGCTTTGCTATTGGTATCGCTGACGCGTTGAAATTCGCTCACCTACGCGTTTCTCAATGTAGCCGAGTTGTTGATCGATGTTGTCAATGCGGCGCGCAAGCTCTGTGGTATTGAGTGGTGCGGCGACAGTGGATGGTGGGCCGTGACTGCGGCACAGCGACCTCGATGATGCAGTATGTGATGTCGGCAAGATCGTTGAGAGAAAACCTGGGCTGAGCCTGCGAAATTGCTTGGACACGCGGCGGAAGTTGTTTAATCCAAATCACTTTCAGCAAGGAATCCGGGACTTCTATTTTGCCCGTGAGAGCACGCATGTGGTGGAGCAGCTGTGAGGTTTTGCGTTCGGCGAGCTTGGCGGACTGAAGTTGTCGCAACTTCTGTTGATCCGAAGGTGACAGGCGGCGTACGAGTTCGGTCTCGAGGTGTTCGTACCGGTTGGTCATTGGTGGGTTGACGAGGATATCGTGGAACTTGTTGGTGAATCGAGCGTCCAAGTGGGCGACGATGTAGTTATAACGGGTGCGGTCCTGCGCGATGCGCGCCAGAGAAAACTGAGCCTCGACTTGGATGAACCATATGTCTGGCGCCCCCGCCGAAAACGGCAGGAGCTCGACGATGACGTGACGTACGTCCATGTCTGCGGTGGTCACAGGAGTGGTGGCACCCGCTGGAGCAGGGCTTTGTGGGGCGTGGCCCAAACGCGGCTGTTGGTGAGCCCGATGTTGCTCTTGCAGTTGTTGCAATTGTTGGCGAAGAGCGACGAGGGCTTCTTACCCGGCCATGGTGGTGTGGTTAGTTCCAATCCCGGGTCACCAGATGCGGGATGAGGAGTCGGTGAAGGACGGATCGCAACATAAAACGTAACGATGTTTATTAGCAAGCATATAGCAACAGCAGGGCAACCGTGCCGATGCTGCGCTCGAACGGTTGGAGAAAAAATCATTGAAACCAAGCTTGGTAGCCGCCTGTGGTGACGTCAGCATCCGGTGAAAGAGCGGTGGTGCTGTCCATTATCGGACGCGCGCGTTGCAGCATGTGGCCGTGTCACACCGCTCTTATCAGTGGCGAGACAGTGGCTGCACCGGACTGTGCGCTGTGGTCACCATATAATAAAATTGACCCCTCCCCCCTTTCTTGCTACGTCCTACCGAGATAGATAATATACCTGGCAGTTCTGTACGGCGCCCCCAGACGGCGCAACGTGCGCACGGCGCTGGCGCTGCCGCAAGCGTCGCGGAACCATCCGCGGGAGGGCTGGAACTGGGCGGGCAGTTTCGAGTCGAACAGCGCCACGCTGGCGAACACGAGCCGCGAGTCGGGACCCACGCAGTCGCCGGAGAACATGGGGCTCTCGAAGCTGAAGTCGGACAGCGCCTGGAACAGGCCGTCGATGTAGAGGCGGCACTCTTCGGCGCACGTGGCGAAGTCCCTGAAACAGCAATTGGCAGCCAAATAAAAGGGAGAGAAAGAAACACTTATTGTGTTCAGATAAAATATTATCACAAACGTCAATAACACTCAATAGAACATTTTCTTCACAGACATACAATAACGACGATGACAAAACAGACGTCATTTAGATGAACATGGATATGAGATGACGTTGAAAGAACGTGTACGTTCGATGGTTCATACAAACACAACCACAAAAAATATTCACTTATTACGCGACATCACAGCTGGACTCGCACGCCCCACGAGTTTAAGACGGCTAGTTCTGGCTCTGTAGTTTTGTGTAAGTCTTGCGACTTTGGCGAATTTCGTTATAAAGTGAATTGCATTGGAGATCACATTACCAAATGATCCGCACACGTTAATTTTGGCGGGAAAAGCAATCTATTACCATATAATTATACCATAACATTTACATTAACAAAACGAAAATGTGGGGTTTAACTTCCCAAAACCACCATATGATTACGAAAGGCGCCGTATATAGTGGAGGGCTACGGAAATTTCGACCACCTGCGGTTCTTTAACGTGCACCAAAATCTGAGAACACCGGCCTACAGTATTTTAACCTCTCTCTAAAATGCAGCCGCTGCAGCCGGGATGCGATCCCCACTAGCAAAACAACATCCCTTCATCCAGTGTGATCGCGCATCACACTGGCATATCGTGTACGAGGATGAAGTACGGAGCAGGCGCGTAGCCAGAAATATTTTACGGGGGGGGGGCACCACCTTGATTTCGGGAGCCCCCCTCCCCCCTTCGAATGATCATTTCTTGCTCTTCTTGTCTTGGCGTAAAAGATTTCAGGGGGGGGGGGCACGTGCCCGGTGTGCCACCCCCTTCTCCCCCTGAAATCGAGTACATGCTCTCTTCCCAACCTTTTGGCTTAACATTTCAGAAAATGCGGGGGCGTCTACTCTTGAACAAGGCGAAGCTTTTATAACTCGGATTTCGGCGGCGTAGGGGGAAAAACCGGGCGCTGTCGAGTGTGCAAAAAATGCTGCCTCAGAATGCGCGCTGGTGACGCGTTAACTGGAAGCGCACCATTTTGCAATTATTGAAGGTTCTCTTTCATTCTTGGGCTCGTCGGTCACCAACCGTTTCCGATATGGCAGCCTGGTCTTTCGTTCAGGTGTCTCATCATTGCCTGTTGCCACATTTCAATGTTTTCTGGATACGAACGCACGACTGTCGTCGTTTTATATAGCAACTGGAGTGTGGCACTGCTCAAAGAGTTGTCAATGGTTCAGTTCCAGACATTGAGAAAAGATAAGAATGGGCGTTTCGCAGTTAGATATACATACAGAGAAACATACATGTTAGATAGATAGATAGATAGATAGATAGATAGATAGATAGATAGATAGATAGATAGATAGATAGATAGATAGATAGATAGATAGATAGATAGATAGATAGATAGATAGATAGATAGATAGATAGATAGATAGATAGATAGATAGATAGATAGATAGATAGATAGATAGATAGATAGATAGATAGATAGATAGATAGATAGATAGATAGATAGATAGATAGAAAAGTTGTATATCAGGCACTTGAACCCCAAGTATCGCTTCTCATTTTCCCGGTAGGGCATTATTACGACCTCCCCGATTGCCGTGGACTCAGCATACATCGTTTATGCGGGCACGTACATGACGTGAATCTGGGGCGAGAACATAGCCAGCGGCTTGTGGTAGTGGGTGGCGAGGTGTACGCTGGCATCGTGGCACAGCGTGAGGTAGCTGGTCATCGCGCCCGCCGGTCCCAACTTCCTCCTGGGCCGATGGAAGTCGCAGCAGAACAGCATGCAGGCGTGCAGTCCGAAGACGTCTGTGAGCGAACTCTGGCGGCGGCCAACTCCGCATGCGGCAGCGTCCCTGTGACAGGGAATGAAATATTAATCGTTAATGGTGACGGTACCACTTAAGTATGAACCTTCACATGAACGAGAGATCAACAACCACTTCGTCAAAAAAATCAATTTAGCCGCATGGACGACACAATGAATGCAATGCAACAAATTGTAATGTAATAACATGTAATCATCTTTTTTGAATGCAACCTCCCGTAGCTCTACAAGAGAATACGACCACTTCAAGGATCGAAGCGGTTTTCGCGCTATCCGTCATCACAGTGTTGAAAGCACAGCAGCAGCGAGGGTATACTAGCAGTCTACTGATGGCTGTCAAGCAATAGCATCCTTCTAAGCAAAGCTCGCCGTTACTTCATAAGTTCTTCGCCTGACGAAAGCCGTCAACAGCAGGCCTTGCTCGCGGGAGGATGTTACCGATTTGTGAACATGACGGCGACGGCGAAAACCCACTGATAGCGTCCGTATAATATTGCAATAATAAAAGTGACCGAAATGTCCTTCGACGGGTTCTGGACGTGGATGGAGAAGGTATAATCTAGGACTCCACAAACCATGGTAGCTGTGCTAGCTTTCTCCGACCATATATTGGTAGTTGATACAGAAATGCAAAGCCTTACAGGGATGGTTCCCACTGGGGCACTTCAGCACGCCATCTTGAGAACACGTACTTCTTCAACATCGCACCTTAAGGCTGTGACATGGTGTCATCCTGATGTCAAAAACCTCCCAACATAGGGACGTAATCTTGGCGTCATTACATGACGCCATCTGGTAAGAATATGACATTTTCGGCTATTCTGGTTTCTCAAAACGTGTTTAAAATGCTTGTAAGCTTCGAAGATTTTTAATTAAATAACAGTGTAGATCTACGACCAGCTCTAGAGGCCATCACGGAGGGTAGGAAAAAGTGTCCTAACTTGGCCAGCCTCCTTCGCATGACTATCGTACAAGCGCGATTCGATTGAAAGCTACCGTGCACAAAACCTCAAAGTCTGCATATCTCATTTGTTGCGCAATCTTGGCGCAGAGTCGCGTGTTGGGCCGACACTGCTGTTTTCCCGAAGCTTTTGATTGCCAAGGCCCTCACGGATTTTGAAATGCAAATGAAAGGCGTTCTGCGATCGCTTTACAGTATACTACTTCGTGGTGCCGTAGGGGCCCACTGTCGGGGTGAAGCGCCAGGTATGAACTGTCTGTAAATGCGTTAAATCAATACAATGTTATTTCAAGGTACTGGATATTCTGTTGCAGCAAAATTATGTCATGCTACCAAGCTTCGAATCAAGTCTGTTGCTCCGAACTACCAGCGGTTGTCTTGCCTGAAGCCCCTCCATGCGTTTCCCGCCGGCAGTAGACTCGATGAAGTGCTTTTAGTCTTGCCTATCCGCGCTACGTGCCCTGCCCATGCGCATTTCTACTTGGTCTCCATTAAGATGCCCTTAACAGTCGTTTGCTACCCGTCAGACTCTGCTCTCTTCTTATGCTATCACCTATCATTTTTTTCCATCGCTCGCTGCGTCGACCTCAATCTATGTAGCACGTACTCGGTGACAGCTTTCCCTGGCGAGTCGTCGCCCGCTAAACCGAGGAGGCGTCCGAGCTGCCGCCTCGTCTCGCCAGCTGCGCCGTGGTGCATCATGATGATCGTGCAGGTAGCGTGGTGGGGTGACAGCAGGACGGTGCCCTGGTGTCCCGGTTCCTCTCGCATGGCATTGCACAGGTCCAAGGGCAGCTGCAGCAAGGGCCCTCGAAGCTCAGCTTCCAGCGAGAAGGGCAGAGGGTGCGACACCCTGCGCAGAATAGGAGCCGTGTATATTTGGATGAGCGGTTCGGTGGTTCATGGATCTTCAAAGAACTTGAGAGCTCGAGAAGGGGGGTGACAGACGACGTAGAAAAGGGTGCTCGTGTTGTGTGGTGGTTCTGTCGTCAGTGCACTATCGACCACGGTTCTTTGAACTATATACCATGACCTATACACTATAGTAAGCAAGCAAGCAGGCAGGTTTTGTTGGGTTTTGTGCGCATCATTCGCGCCGGCGACCGATAAGAGAAGGCGCGTGTGCATGCATCTATTGCTGGACTGCAAAGCACGTACCTCATGGTGAACAGTCCGCTCCAGCCCATTGGGCGGTATATGAGAGGGACCCTCGCGGAATGCATATCGTGGTGGCTTGACCTGCGAGGAAAGCGAATTAGCAGTAAATGCAAAAGGGAAAGTTTTAGCATTAATTTTTAATATATATAATTACATTTAGTTACCGTGATAGCCATCGGTGGGGCAACTTACCAGCAGTGCTCGTAATATACAAGTATATACGAAAATATGGGTATAACACGAGTGAATAGCGGGAATCTTCACAATAACTCTTACAATGTCTGCTTTCGAGTTTAGAGCCTAGGAACACTGTGCAGTACGTTCATGGTGAAGGAGACTTGTAGATTACATATTTATACATGAAAAATATGATAGAGATGGAAGTAGATCAAGGTTGTGTCACTATGTCTCCTACGGGATTCGGAGTAATGTTACTTGCAAGAGCACGAACAAAACTGCCGTTTTCTCAACGAACCGTAATGTTCTGGCACTCGATAAACCTTAAATTTGTACTGCAGCATCCGGCACAAAAGTTACGACAATACAACGTGGCTTCACTGGTGGAGCTTGTTAACAACCTTAAACGTCGAGACAAAACCCACCTTTTTTCACGCCTTCTCGCCTCCAGGTCGCATCCAGACGATGCCGCCGAGTGGCCCGACATTAGCGAGTGCGAAGTAGTGCTCGACGTCGCCGTAAAGGCGCTGCTATCCTCCGAAGTCGAAGACATGACGCTGGACGCCTCCAATCGGGTCTGCCTGCGACGCCGTCGCGACTCCAGTAGCTCCTCTTGAAGTCGCTGCTGGTGCTGTTGAGCCTCTCGATGTGATTGAGCCGGTACCGACTGCTCATGAGCGTCCTGGGGGGCATGTTGGCGTTGGTCCCGTTGTTCCTGTTGCGGCAAGTGCCTCGAAGCCGGCTGGACTTCTGGGCTGTGTACCCGATCGTTTTGTTCCTGTACCCGCCGTGTGTCCGAACCTTGGCTACCACCGCCTTCAGTGGACAAACCTGGACGTTCCATTGGGCTGTGTACATGGTCGCTTTGTTCCTGTACCCGCTGTTGGTCCGAACCCGGGCTACTGCCGCCTTCAGCGGACAAACCCGGACGTTCCATTGGGCTGTGTACAAGGTCACTTTGTTCCTGTCCTCGTTGTTCGTCCGAACCCGGAATACCACCGCCTTCAGTGGACAAAGCCGGACGCTCTATCTACACTCGGGCTCGGTCAGCCGGTGTCTATTCTGTAGCCTTGGAGGAACGACCGGCAGAGGGATAGATTCGCGTACTCGGAACTTTCTTTTTTCAAGAAGACAGTGATCCAACTCAGGGCGTTGCCGTTGGCCGTTCGGTGGAGCGTGCAGGCACGTGGCAGTCAAGGAGCGCGTTGCGGGCAGCTCTAGCTCGTGCGATGGCGATCCGGCTATACCCTTTGGATCGGGTCGCCAGCGCTCCATGCGCGGCGTAGCCTGAACAGCGCAGCGGTAGCGATTATGATTGCGGCGTAACCTTCTGTAAGTGTAGTAGAGCGCAGTAGATCCTTGTATCTGTGACACAACCACAATATGACATTGGCCAAGACACAGTCAGTTTAAAGGAAATCCTTGATATGGGCTATGCTTCTCCATATATAAAAAAGATAAAAGTAGAAACTAAACACGATCACAAAATTTTAGGTATAGCTAAAAAAGGAAAATGCGAATATAGGTGATCAAGCGAAGAATCTGACGAGAAAACATCGAGCGATTGTGGAAATCTGGAGTAAACATTGATTCTCAAGACTAAATCTTTTCGAACTTATTAGAAACTCCACCAGAGGTCCGGCAACTTTTCCTTCACTGTGCTCAAGGAAAGTAGAGTAGAATATATTCTTATATTCGTGGCACGCACCCACGCTGGGGGACTGCCCAAAAACAGGGTAGTAATCGAAAAAAAAATTTAACCTATGTCAAATTGTGTCTATCAAAAAGGTGAATGAAATGGAAATTCAACTACAATATAAAATACTAAGAATAAATTATTAGGATAACAGTCAGCGAAGCCTGCACTAAGCCAGGCAAGGCTTCAAAACGGCGAAAATAGACGATTGTGAAGATTCATCCATGCTTGCTTTCAGGTTGTCTTAGCCACCAGCCACGTTGGTCTAATGGCTAAGGCACTCGGCTGCTGACCCGCATGCAGCGGGATCTAATCCCGGCCGCGGCAGTCACGTTTTCAATGGAGGCGAAAACGCTTGGTGCCCGTGCGCTTGCATTTAGGTGCCCGATAAAGAACCCCCAGTGATCGAAATTGCAGGAGTCCTCCACTACGGCGTCTCTCATAATCATATGGTGGTTTGGGAACGCTAAACCCCAACAATTGTTATTAGCTGGTGCAGGAGGATTTTGTTGTTTTAAAATTTGTTTAATTATATAGGCTGCTTGGCTGCTTTTATACATTGATTCCCTGATAAGAGTCATTCGAACTAAACCAGAGACAGTGACACACACGACGCGAGCCCGTCGTCGTTGTTTCCTCGAAGCCGCTGATACATTTCCCGTTCCCTAGTGTTCTCTTGTACGTACTCGAGGTATTCGGCTCACCGCCGTTGCTTGCCCCACCGTGGTGGTCTAAGGTACTCGGCGTCTGACCCGCATGTCGCGGGATCGAATCCCGGCTGCGGCGGCTGCATTTCTGATGGAGGCGAAAATGTTGTAGGCCCGTGTGCTCAGATTTGGGTGCATGTTAAAGAACCCAGGTGGTCGAAGTTTCCGGAGCGCTCTACTACGGCGTCTCTCATAACCCCATGGTGGTTTTGAGACGTTAAACTCCACATATAAATCAACCGCCGTTGCATCGCAGCCCACTATACGGGGCAACGGTGGCTGGGCTAACCGTTGCTATCTGTCGGTTGTGTGTAGCGAGATTTACCACAATATTTGTGGCACATCCCCACTTATGATGATTGATTGATTGATTGATTGATTCGTATGTGGAGTTTAACGTCTCAAAACCAGCATATCATTATGAGAGACGCCGTAGTGGAGGGCTCCGCAAATTTCGACCACCTGAGGTTCTTTAACGTGCACCCAAGAATGAGCACACGGGCGTATACAGCATTTTCGCCTCCATCGGAAAATCAGCCGCTGCAGCCGGGATTTGATCCCGCGACCTGCGGGTCAGCAGCCGAGTACCTTAGCCGTTAGACCACCGCGGCGGGGCCCGTTTATGACGATGACGGTTTTCTGGTAGGCCTTACAAATTTCTCTGGCGCGTATACAAGTTTGTTGGGTACTTCTTCCTGACCAGTGACGAGTCTTGGGCCTTACCCAATTTCTGCGGTGCGTTCCCGTTTATGATTCCAGCAACGACGACAAAGTCATCGGGTATATACGCGCACGTTTTTTTATCAATCAGTCTGCAAGAATATTTAGCTGAATTCTTCATCTTTAAAATAACTCATCATTATTAATTCGTACTTAAATTTGTTGTATTAGTTATTTGTTAGTTCTAACTTAAATTATTACTCTACTAAAAATACCGAAAAAAAATTCACCGACTACTCGGCCAACGCCCTCTGCATCGGGTGTGAGCCATCAGAGAAGGAGGAGAAGAAGGAGAATAGTTCAGCGTGAAGCGGTTGGGCTCCGCCGTTGACTCCGCGCCGTTCCCGCCGCAACAAAATGAGGCCACCTTCGAACAAACTGCCAGCGGTGAGTGGAGACGTCCATGGTGTCAGTTAAGCTTCCCAAGGAAAGTTAACGAAGATAAAGCAGGGGAGTTTTTGTTTGTGAGATCAGGATGCAGGGGGACACCGCATTGTAAGGCTTAA
Organism: Rhipicephalus annulatus; assembly: GCA_013436015.1. Classification (NCBI taxonomy): domain Eukaryota; kingdom Metazoa; phylum Arthropoda; class Arachnida; order Ixodida; family Ixodidae; genus Rhipicephalus; species Rhipicephalus annulatus. Next base: position 83,681 of record WOVY01000874.1, on the reverse strand, counting down.
GCTTATAGTTGCGACACGCAGGTTGCAAGATCGAATACCGACTGCGGCGGCTGCATTTCCAATGGCGGCGGAAATGTTGTAGGCCCGTGTGCTCAGATTCGAGTGCACGTTAAAGAACTATAGGTGGTCGAAATTTCCAAAGCCCTCCACTACGGCGTCTCTCATAATCATATGATGGTTTTGGGACGTTTAAGCCTACATATCAATCAAGCTTATATTTCCGACCCTGGTTGTTTCTTCTTTTTTTAGATGCGGAAGCATCTTATACTCGCGCCTTGTAGTGCGCCGTCCGCGCCGTCCGCACCGCTTCTCGAACATTCGACAGCTGACGCGCGCGCATGCGCCGTCGCGCCGTCGCCCACCATATGTGCCGCGCGCGCTTCTCCTTCGAGAACATTCGACAGCTGACAGCGCATGCGCCGTCGCGCTGTATATATACTCAAGGTCGGCGCTCGCTCGCTCAGTTGCCGCTCGTCCGTTGGTTTGTACGGCGCGTCGACGTCCGAAGTCGCCGTGAAATGAATGCCAACGAATCCACAAACAGAATGATCGACGTCCCTTCGACCAGCTGCCGGCCAAACTGTTGGCGGAACCGCAAGCGTGTTCACTCATTTAACACCCCATTTCACAACCACGTTAACCAATTTAGCCATCGACCCAAGTAAGTCGCAATTTAACACCCGTTAACCAATTACATGCTTCCGCATCCTCCTCAGTGTTCCCCCGAGGGAAGCTGCGGGCAATTTTTTTTCCTCACTACTACACGAATCTGAGAACGCAAAATTTCACCTTAGTTCGCTTCCACTGAAATGCGACAGCCATAAGAGCACCATTCAAAGCCGTGCCTTCGCGCTACTAAAATGATCTATTATCTACTAAGACCTACTAAGATCTACTAATATGATCTATTATCTTTTTATTCCTGTCATACTTCCTCTTCTTTTCTAATTTTATGCGTGGCCTTGTCTACGTCACGCTAGGCGACAACAACATGCGTCAAACGGGGCCGCTCTCGGGTACTCCCGCATCATCGTGAAGGCGCTCGAAAAACACGTAGAGGAGGTCTTGTCCTTGGCGCGACCGCACGCTCAGCATGCTACAGATTACTATGCTATCCGTGGTTGTGTCAGCGTTAAGCCAACCCACACGTGACAGTGGCGTGCTCAGGGGCTGGCTTACCAGGCACGTGCCCTTCCCGAAACTTACTTTTCCCACAATTGTACAATGTTCTTACGTTACTTTTGATGGCGCAAGAGCCATGCCTGACCAAAGAGTGCCTGCCGCTGGACACAAAGCACAAGATGGCACTTGACCACTTGACTTCTTTGGACCCACTTCGTATCAGAGATGGGCCAGAGTTGCTGGCACGTGCATCTTTGGGGGAGTATACTGTGGGGGCATGCTGTCTGTGCCACTGACATGAGACAACAGCGTATACAACAGACTAAGCCTTCAAAGTGTTCCGACTTTTAAAAAGTTGCTGGATCGAGGAATTGAACCTCCTGATGCACGAGTTTTCTTTGTATCGATTTCAGGATCGGTCGTGCGACGCGGCACCCGTCCCTTACTCCAAGCGTCTTGTGTGCTTGGTCGTGTTCGCCGTCGTCACCGCCTTTGCGGCCGCCATGGTGCTCCTCTTCTACGTCTCCACTACGGTCATCCGTACCTACGCCAGAAAAAGCGACGGTGACGGTCCGAAGGATCACGTGAGCCTTTCGTGTCACACCGAAGGCTGCTCCCGGTTCGAGGCGCTGCTCGCGGACACCCTCAACACCAGCGTCGACCCGTGCCACGACTTCAAGGCGTACGTCAGCTCGCGTTGGCTGCGCGACCCGTCCAAGGAGCTGGACGCCCACTGGTGTTACGAGTGGAACGTCAAGTACGCCTGGATGCGCATGATGGTCGGCGAGATACGACTGCGTTCCAATACGTCGTCGCTGGAGCGCCTGATGGCCGATTCCTTCGCAGCATGTGTGCACAGGTCGGAATTGCCCGGGTCTTTCTAGTTTTATGGCGAAGCCATTAGGTACCTCAGCAGTAAGACCGGAAACACCCACTGAAGACCAGAAGTATGCCTAAGCAAGGTTGCCCTGGTGCATGGGTGTCGGCAGGGCGGTGCAAAGGGGGCACTACCCCCACCCAAAAAAAAATCATGCCGTCGAACAATGCCTTGATCCCCAAAGAACTAGCATTCATCGACTATATGAAAGCCATGACACACACTTTGGACGCGTATTTGGTTTTTTTTTCTGCTCGTGCATTTGTGCATCATGTCCACTGTTACGTCCAACGATAAGGTTTTTCTGCAACCTTTCTGACACTTCTTAATCGACGGAGAAAAAAAAGAAAATTGTTCAAGCAGCTTTGCACTAGCTCTGTCAAGCCTGAAGGAATATATGCACGGCTAAGTTGTCGACATTCTTTCCTTGCATCTGTTGTTTCTACTTATTTCTATTTTTCTATCTTTTTTCGTACATTCTTCCCTTTCCCTTATTTGTTCTTTCTTTTTATCTTTCTTTTTTTCTAATCTGTTTTGCTCTGTCTTTTTTCTATCTCCCATATGTATATCTTCCTCTGAATTCTTTATCGCTCTTTTTTTCTATTAGCCTTGTGACCATCAGGGAAATGAATTCCTGTAGCTGCCTTGCATGCTTGATTGATATATGGGGTTAAACGTCACAAAACTACCATATCATTATGAGAGACGCCGTAGCGGAGGGCTCCGGAAATTTCGACCACCTGGGGTTCTTTAACGTGCACTCAAAACTGAGCACATGAGCATACAACATTTCCGCCTCCATTGGAAATGCAGCCGGGATTCGATCCCGCGACCTGCGGGTCAGCAGCCGAGTACCTTAGCCTTTAGACCACGACGGCGGGGCTGTCTTGCATGCTCACTCCAATACGGAGTATGGTGACATCCCATTTTTTAAATAAAACTTATGGCTCACTTCTATCGGCGCGCACGCTCCCAAATAGAGCCTTTAGATTGCACGATGCTAACTTCTATATATTCTTGCACAGCGTTAAAGAACTGTAGTGTAGTGTTTGCTTAGTGATGTATATTGTCAGTTATGTTGCCTAATTGATAGCTAACGTTGCCATAGTAATGGATATTCTTGATTGTTTAGTGTACGATCTGTCTTGACGTGGTTTCAAACCAGTGATTCAGCTGCCAACTGAATGCTTTATTCAACTTTTTTTGCGAACAGGGCCGATGAGGATTCCAAGGAGACGCGCAACAAGTTTAAGCAACTGATGCGCGACCTGAGCATTCCTTGGCCCGAACAGCCACCCAGTGACGTCGATCCATTCGAAGCCCACCTCAACCTGAGCATTCGCTGGAACGTGGCACTCTGGTTCGACGTCAAGATGCTTCCCGCCCGTACAGAAAGGGGCCGTAAGGTGATTTACATCTACCCGAGCGCGTACGCCAAGTTCTGGAGGGAACAGTACCTCGCCATGACTAGCCAGGCCTCGATGCGCCAATACGTGGACCAGTACTTGGCCTCCTTCTACGACACGTCGACACGGAACGCAAGCGGCGATCCGGAACAACTTTGCCAGTACGACGCGGTGTTCAACTTCACCAGGCAAGTCGTCTTTCAACTTGCCGGCGTCATTATGAAGGACAAGTCTGTCGCGGTCCTCGGGTTTGACTCCCTGGCACGAGCGTTCGGTCAGAAGACGGATCGCTTCGTTTCGTTTATGAACAAGTACTTCTTTCCCGGGAACTTCTCCTCGTTCGAGCCGGAGGACAGCGCCATCGTGAAGGCGACGGACACATTGAACGTCGTTCGTCAAGTCGTTACCGGCATGGATGCTTCGACCGTGTTGAGCCACTTGGGCTGGTGGATGCTGCAGGTGTTCGCTCCCATAGCGGACAACCATTTCTTCGTCGAGAAGTACGGAAGCGTTGAGAAGGCCGAGCTGCTGCGCCCGCTGTTCTGCGAGACCCAGGTCGAGTCTTCCTTTAAGATTCTGCTCCTCGCCAGACATATGGCGGCCCACTTTCGAGATCACCAGATCCAACGCATCTACGAACTCCTGAACAGCGTACGCCAGGCTACCGTGGCCGAGATCGGAAAGTTGGATCTGCCGGTTAATACCAAGGCGGTGCTGACGAGAACGCTCAAGCACTTGCGCGTCAACCTGTGGCCCAGGCCACAGTACCGGTCTGAGACGTTGCTCCGGCACATCTACTCGTTCGAGTACGCGAGCAAGAAGACCATGCTCGACTACTGGATCTCGGAGAGGAAAGGCAACGCGGCGCTCATCGGTGGCAGTGCGTACTTCGAGGACAAGCGGCTGCCACACAACTACTTCAAGGAACTCTTCTCTTACGACAGCATCCTAGACACCATCAGCATGTCGATGGTCGTGGTGCACGAGCCGTTTTACTACCTCGACGACGAGTTCGGCGCCATAAACTACGGTGGTTTGGGCGCGGGCTTCGCCAAGACCCTCATAGAAGGCCTCGTAAGTGACCCAATGTTGCGTGCCACCGTCGCCAGTGACGCGTCGAGCGGCGCTGACGAAGGAAACGCGAGACCGCTATGGGGCGCTGCGACCGGCAACGATACTAATGGCTCGCCACAGCCCGAACTCGGTCTGATCGCTCCGGTCTTTCTGCCGGCGTTTCGCGCGTTCCAGGCGAAGATGCGTGGTGCCGGCCCTGTTAACGCGGGCCAATTCTCACCGGCGAAAGTGTTCTTCGTCAACTTCTGCCACAGTCAGACGCGCATGGCGGCAGGCTTCGACTGCAACTCCGCGCTGCGAGGAACAGCCGATTTCGTTTCCGCCTTTCACTGCAAACATGGTAGCAGCATGAACCCTTGATATTTTTTCAATCCTAATAGAAAGAGAACAAGATTATTGTCTTAACTCTTCTGAATATTCATTATAATTATTAGTCCGTTTATTTTGTTGCTCGGACATGTGTGTTTCTGCATAATTGTGCGTGTGTCGTGTACGGTGTCGTGAAAAGTGTGTTCCACTTGTTTAGACCCACGATGACCGAATATTTATATCAACAAAATAACTGTACGGGTCTCATCACATGATACTTCTCGATTACTCCAAATCATAGGAATGGCTGTGAATCTGTCTGATGGCAGTAGTAGCTTATATTCACATCCAGCTTTATTTCGCTGTTTGCCTCCTTTATTTTTTTTTACTGGGGATATATATGTAAAGGAAATTACCAAGAACCCGCACAGAAGCAGAATGATGAAAATTCGAATGCTAGTAAGTACGTTAACAAGACGAGTGAAGTTCGCGTAATGCATTGACAAAAACCACGTACGCTTCATTGGCTGACTGCTAAATTAAAGGCCGACTCCGGCGATTTTGCGAGGTCAATGTATCTCGATGAATTTCACTGCCTATACGTTCATTTGCACGTTCGCACCACTCGTTCATGCCGAACTGCAGGCTTGAGAGTTTTCGCAGATTATCTTCAAGCGAATTTTATAGCTTGCCTCTAAACGCTCACCTCGCTTGGCCCTATAATGACACCATAGCGTGTGTGACGTTGATTTTTGCAAAACGGAAGTGACGGAACTGATGTGCCACTGCAGCGTCTGCTTGTCTGCTGTAGTGTGTTGGATCGGCCGGTGCCTCCTTGATTGAGCGTGCGATTTCCCTTTCCGTGTCGGTGGGTGTGCGATGGGTGGCAAGTGATGTTGCGTTGTGGGCCGCACACCATTCGCCGTATATTCACCATAACAGCGTAGGCGTTTTAACCGATCACAGCAGGCTCAAACTCGGACGACCAGGACAAGTACTGCTATCTGGCTGCGTTATGCGCAACCATGGCAGGTTCTGGCCAAGTATGTCGTCATACGTAGAAGCACACTCAGTTGGGTTTCGGCATTGCCGTTTTTGCCTCTTAAAAATTATTCGAGTTTGTCGAGCATTTCGGTTATCGGGCGCGGGACAAAAGAGTCTCGGGAACATGAAAGCCCCTTTACCCTGACATGGACGAAAAATCGCAGGAGTTGGCCTGTAATTCCGTTTCTTTGTATACGCACTGTCAGAGATAAACATTTTCGGGATTGATATATTTGTTAATTGGCTAATATAGCTGGTGTATATAGCCTTGACTATGTGATGCAGGTAGTTTCCAGGTTGCTTCTAGGACATTGCTATGCTAGGTGATGCTAGCTTCTTTTTTACGTTTTAGCGCAGACAGATTCGAGTTGAACTACACGCAGTCACAGACACGATGCGCGTCCACAAACTTTGGAGACGGAACCTCACACTGACACCACGCTCTCGCACTTCTGAGGGATCTATACGTCGCTGGCGTAGGGTACTCCATCGCTTTGTGGCCTTCTCAGAGCCCCCATTATACCTTTCCTGTCTTCTAAAAATTTCTAACATTCTAACCTACTCGAAGTCTTGGATCACCACCGCTGTTTTGTAGTCATTCGGACAGGTAACTGTCGTTTCAATTTTTAGTAGAGCAGTGGGATTCCATTTTCGTGGCACATACCCATTTATGGTTAGTTGGGATAACCGTCGCCTCGTTCATATTAAGTGAACCGATTGCAATTAGTGCCATTTACTCAATATCTGTGGCACATCGCCGTTTATGATGAAGATAGTTTACTGATAAGTATAGCACGCACAGATCCCTGCCAGCTCAAGAAGCTTCGTCTTTCTAAAGACGAGTTCAAAGCACGTCTGACCCCCCTGAGCCCCATCTAAAACATTCAACCTGTAGTACACAAGTTTCGCGATCAATTTGCAAAATTATCCGCCAAAGGGAAAGAGGTCGTGCATTAAGTGGGCAGACATTCGTTATTTACCACATTACCGCAGAGGCCGTGTCCAGTGAACGTTTGTCCCCGGGTGTACTTCGTGCGAATTGGAAGCGTTCCATCTTGCGATTACCCAAACACTACAAGGTAAAAACAAACACAATTGTACCTGTCAGACGCGAACGACAGTGTCGCAGACTCGCTACAGGAAGTTACTTCGAGCACCGAAAGAACCGCTGCCTTCTGAAGGCAGAAAATGGAAAGCTGAGAGTGACAGAGAAAGTCCATCGCTATACGCCGAAGGCGTCAAGGAGAGACGGAGTGACGGGGATCTGGTGTCACGTCTTGTTCTTTGGCAAATGTATTTATTTAGTTAATTTGAAAACACAAGGAGCCAACTTGGCCCAAGCAGGAGGGGCAGTGCACATCCATGAAGGTCAGCTTGGTCAGCGCCCGAGCAGCCGGTTCTTGTTGTGCAGGGCAAAACCTGCACAACAAGGCGGTTTCGGGCTCTGAGGCTGTGTATCCGGAGCATGCGCAGCCTATGGTTTTCAGGCTGACCACATCAGAACCTGATTCCCCCTCAACGTTTCGCCCCGCAGAGCAATTACGGGCTGCTCGCGTGCTCTACACAGACGCGGCCACGGCTGTACATAACACGGTCAAGTTATTTAATGGACAGTATAACTTTCACGCAGCTCACGTTATCTCTCACTCAAAAGGCTATGCCAGCAGGCAAAGACATCCTTTGACGACGAAACCTTTATTTGACTTTCCTATGAAACTATCGTTGAGTGGAATAGCCTTACTAATAACGTTGCAAGCGAAGGTTCATTGTATCTCCTTCAGAAATACTATTGATCATTTGCGGTATCGATCCTGATTATGTAATTGATATAGGATCACGACCGCCTGGATCGGGCGCGCGCGTCCGATCCAGGCGGTTGTGGTAGGGTTTAACGCCCCAAAACCTCCATATGATTATGAGAAACGCCAGATCTTATTTAGTATTAATTTAGCATTGGTGGTACTAGATTGTTCTTTATTTTATTCATTTGAAGGATTCGTTGGAATGTGCTCACTTTTCACACTTCACTCTTCGCGTCAATTATTTTTACTATACTGATTATCTGATTTTACTGTTTTGTCTTCGATACTTCTTGTATTCATACAACTCTTTGTGCATTTCTTATGTTTATAATGTATGTTTTTGGTTTCCTTGCAAGCTGTTTTTCCGTATCACAGCTGTCATAATTTTTTTCGAGATTTCATTATGTCGAAATTAAAACTTAGGAGCCTTCCCGCAAACAGTAAACACCGAGCCAATCAAAGCTTCGCACGTGCGAGCCCCACCTATTATATTTAATTTCTTTCAGTGTATCGCTTTACGCAAATGATCAAATGATCCCTCCTAACAGTTTCCTTCCTCCATGCCATGCATTGGGCCTTCATCCACGTAGCACAACGCTTCAATTGGCAGGCAACGCCGATGGTAATGCACTCATATCCAAGCAACAATGAAATGTCGCTAAGTGAAATGACAATTTTCGAAAGAAATATGATTTCTTAGTGCGCAGGGAACAGTGACTTGCCACAATTGACAAGTCACTGAGCCAATTGTGGGTGCATTCCAAAGTTTGATGAATGCCGAGTAATGGCAAGACATAGCGACAAGAAGGCACGTGGATTAAGGAAGAGTTTTTCTTTTTTTATTCGCAAAGCAGGAACTGAGTGTGTATAAGAGCCCCATACGTCAATATGTTGGACAATGAAAACCAGTATCTCTTCAAATAAATTTTCATTTCAAGATACGAATGAGATGTTCTGGCGCATGTGTCATCATTTGTTCTTTTTTGTGTGTGTCTGTGTTATCTCCCCGCCCTCTTGACTGTGTACATAGCCGCCATCTATGCAATAAAGCGGTCGTAAGCGCGCGCTCTGTCCTATCCATCTTCTTTCTGAAACGTTCCCTGCGAACTAAGAAAGTATATTTCTTTCAAAAATGCGATACCAACCAGCCCAAGTAGCCACTCTTTTGAAATGACCAGTCACTTTGATAAAAGATTAGCGTTCCGTTGTGGTTTCGTTCCGTCCAGTTTCCGTTCGGTTATCGGACTTGCTAGGTGGCGCCTCACTCGGCAACGGGGATTCACGCACCGTGAGTGCACTCCTGAGGCGCTTCGTAAATGAAGTGTTGAAGTGTTTCAAAAGTGTATGACGAGCTCTCGTGTCGAGCAAACGTTCTTCTTGGCGCTCTGCGCCAAGCCCACCGTGTAGAGGCTAACTGGCGCACCCACTGGCTGCGATACCACAATAAGATTGTCATTATAAGAAAAGTGTAATATTCGACAAGCGCACGACTGAGAGAGCGTAATTTATTGAAAAAAAGCATACAAATGCGCACGCGACTAAGACACCTTTGAGCGACGCATTTACATTTGTTTGCCATTGCTGAATTTTTCGCGCGCGACGTGCTCATCAAAATCTCCAAGTTATGCAAGCTTTTTTTCATCAGCTGGGTCATACCGCTAACTTACAACAGCTGTGTTTACGTTCTTTTTAATATGATCAGCCGAAGAGACAACGACAACGTTCTCACACGCGCGTGCCTGCGACACGAAGAGACAACGGTTAAATTTTTATCTCCACAAATCGGGATTTTCATTATCTAACCTATGTGCAGTTTGCCATGAACCAGAAACAATAAATCACTTTCTTCTCACATGCCGCCGCTTCGCCTGACTGCGTCGAGTAATTCTTGAAAGACCGATTGGTATGCTGGGATTGCCAGTCAATACATCCACCCTATCATCGTTTGGAGCCAGTCAGTTGGGTGTGGGCCGCAGTGCTATTTTGTCAGCGCTACGTAAATTCATTTGAGCAACCGGAAGGATACGCTGCTAGTGGTACTGCCAGATATATTCAATTTTTTGTCCCCCTTCCTCATTCTTGTTAAATTGTTTTATATACTCTGGTTGATCGAATTCTTCTGCACTTTTTCACATTTTTTCAAAGGTATAATATTATTGCTCTTATCTAATTTCTCTCTTTTTTTAGCAAGCTTTGTACAAAAAAATATTTATTATAAGGTACAGTGTGGTCAAACCTCCTTGTGGGTATGAGCCAAGATCTAGGTGACAAGACAAGACAAGACAACGACAACGTTCTCACGCGCGCGTGCCTGCGGCACGAGACGAGAAGAAGAACAAGAACGACGTGGTTGGCCTCTGCCATCGAGTCCTTCAAGCATCCTTCAAGCCGCAATGAAGATAGCATCGCCTCCAGGCGCAACGCCAAGGGTAAGTAGAGACGTTAACGAAGCCAATGAGGCTTTCGAACAAGAGCTGTGTGTAGTGTCGGCGGGCGGCAGCCTACGACCCTTGCGTAGACACTGTAGCGAGACGCGACGGGTACCTGCAACAGCCCGTGACATGTTAGCACTGAGACCCACCCTATACTCTCCGAACCCCTCATGACGACTCGACCGACCAGCGGCCGTTCATTAACGCGACACACATCGGAAAACGCGTACATACGTGATTGGCTGTAGGGAATCACGTGTACCGCTCAATAACGGCAACTGTAGAAAGACGCACAACCAAAAGGCACACAGCTAGCGCCGTTACCCCTCACGGATGGCGCCACACATATCACGCTGTGTGAGCCTAAAGTATAGTGCCTAGACACTACACGTAAAGCACGGAGACCCTGATTGATTGATATGATTGATATGTGTGGTTCAGCGTCCCAAAACCACTATACGACGCCGTAGTGGAGGGCTCCGGAAAGTTAGACCGCCTGGGGTTCTTACGCGTGCACCCAAATCTGAGTACACGGGCCTACAACATTTCCGCCTCCATCGGAAATGCAACCGCCGAAGCCGGGATTCGAACCCGCGACCTGCGGATCAGCAGCCGAGTACCTTAACCGCTATAGACCACCGCGGCGGGGCATGTACGGAGACCCTAACACGAGGAAAGTGCTCTTGCAAGGCTGCAGATTTTGTACCACCGGGGGCTGGTTTTATTTTTTACATGCGCGTAAGTTTAAGTGCATGAACATTTCATTTTTGTTTACATAGTATGCGTATACTTGTACCTCTTTATGAAGGCATCGAAACAGACTCCCTATAAACGTGCGTATGCCCGTTTCACAATGGTGGTGTCAAACATTCATTCCATTACGTCCGTGCTCGCTGTATTGGCGTTCGAAATGTCGTTCGTTCACCGTATTAACTATATACCACATGAACTATTTTAACGCAAAAAGTGTTGTTTTGCCAGGCTCCGCTAGGAATGCTGCCGGAACCCTCAAGCGCGCGTCATTTCTGCCATTTCCCCGACGGAAATGAGGTAGTCTATTCTTTGTGTACCCCACTTCCTTTACGGAAACGACGTTAATAAAAGGAAAAGTGGCAGTTAGCTCGGCAAAAAAAGTTACCCAACCTGTAAATCAAACGTCATGATGCATGAGTTTGTTTTTGTTTTTTTATAATCACCGAGCTTCCTTGCACACTGCAATAGAGGACCAACGCCCCTAGACCCTAACTTTGGTACAACTCTACAGTATTGAAGGGACAATAGAAAAGTGTATCCAGCAATGCATAAGAACCTCACAGAAATAGAATCGGTGGCATTACGCAGAATCCAAACAAACACATACACGAACTTACACAGGCTATACATGTATTCGACCCCAGAGCATACAGAGGTAATAAATATGTCCGTGGTGTGGGGCCAGACCAACTCTGTTTCACATCACGTGAGAGTATACACATCACAATGAAGAACAGCACAACATGAACAACACGAAGGAACAATGGGTGGCACTGCAGTTCAGCTCGTTTATTGCTGATCAGCGCTGGCTGGTCCAACGGGTAGAGATGATGGCTAGGGCCAGCGGAGCCCTGGAATAAGCGGCCCGACCATTCGGAATGCTCCGTGTTATGCGCAAATAATGCTCTCTCTCTCTCTCTCTGCCAGTCTCCCGGTTCGTCGCAAGACGTGGCGCCCGTCCCTTACTCCAAGCGCCTGGTGTGCGTGGTCGTATTCGCCGTCGCCGCATGTCTCGTGGTGTCCGTGGTGGCCCTTTTCTACGTTATCGCGATGGTCACGCAGATCTCCACGAAGAACGGTGACGGCGACCGCTCGGGGGAACGCGTGAGCCTCTCGTGTCGCACCGACGGTTGCTCCCGGTTCAAGGCGCTGCTCGCGGACACCCTCAACACCAGCGTCGACCCGTGCCACGACTTCAAGGCGTACGTCAGCTCGCGCTGGCTGCCCGACCCGTCCAAGGAGCTGGACGTCCAGTGGTGTTACGAGTGGAACGTCAAGTACGCCTGGATGCGCATGATGGTCGGCGAGATACGACTGCGTTCCAATACGTCGTCGCTGGACCGCCTGATGGCCGATTCCTTCGGAGCATGTGTGCACAGGTCGGAATTGCCCGGGTCTTTCTAGTTTTATGGCGAAGCCATTAGGTGCCTCAGCTGTAGGACAGGAAAATCCCACTGAACACCAGAGGTATGCGTAAGCAAGGTTGCCTGGGTGCATGGGCGTCGGCAGGGCGGTGCAAAAGGGGCACTACCCCCCCCCCCCCAAAAAAAAAATCATGCCGTCGAACAATGCCTTGATCCCCAAAGAACTGGCATTCCTCGACTATATGAAAGCCATGACACACACTTTGGACGCGCATTTGTTTTTTTTTCTGCTCGTGCATTTGTGCATCATGTCCACTGTTACGTCCAACGATAAGGTTTTTCTGCTAACCTTTCTGACACTGGTTAATCGACGGAGAAAAAAAAAAGAAAATTGTTCAAGCAGCTTTGCACTAGCTCTGTCAAGCCTGAAGGAATATGCACGGCTATGTTGTCGACCTTCTTTGTTTGCATCTGTTGTTTCTACTTATTTCTATTTTTCTATCTTTTTTCGTACTTTCTTCCCTTTACCTTATTCGTTCTTCCTTTTTATCTTTCTTTTTTTTCTAATCTGTTTTGCTCTGTCTTTTTTCTATCTCCCATATGTATATCTTCCTCTGATTCTTTATCGCTCTTTCTTTCTATTAGCCTTGTGACGATCAGGGAAATGAATTCCTGTAGCTGCCTTGCATGCTTGATTGATATGTGGGGTTAAACGTGCCAAGACAACCACATAATTATGAGAGACGCCGTAGTGGAGGGCTCCGGAAATTTCGACCACCTGGGGTTCTTTAACGTGCACTCAAAACTGAGCACATGAGCCTACAACATTTCCGCCTCCATTGGAAATGCAGCTGCCGCAGCCGGGATTTGATCCCACGACCTGCGGGTCAGCAGCCGAGTACCTTAGCCTTTAGACCACGACGGCGGGGCTGTCTTGCATGCTCACTCCAATACGGGGTATGGTGACATCCCATTTTATAATAAAAATTATGGCTCACTTCTATCGGCACGCACGCTCCCAAATAGAGCCTTTAGATTGCACGATGCTAACTTCTATATATTCTTGCACAGCGTTAAACAACTGTAGTGTAGTGTTTGCTTAGTGATGTATATTGTCAGTTATGTTGCCTAATTGATAGCTAACGTTGCCATAGTAATGGCTAGTCTTAATTGTTTAGTGTTACGATCTGTCTTGACGCGATTTCAAACCAGTGATTCAGCTGCCAACTGAATGTTTTATTCAACTTTTTTTTGCGAACAGGGCCGATGAGGATTCCAAGGAGACGCGCAACAAGTTTAAGCAATTGATGCGCGACCTGAGCATTCCTTGGCCCGAACAGCCACCCAGCGACGTCGACCCATTCGAAGCCCACCTCAACCTGAGCATTCGCTGGAACGTGGCACTCTGGTTTGACGTCAAGATGCTTCCCGCCCGTACAGCAAGCGGTCGTAAGGTGATTTACATCTACCCGAGCGCGTACGCCAAGTTCTGGAGGGAACAGTACCTCGCCATGACTAGCCAGGCCTCGATGCGCCAATACGTGGACCAGTACTTGGCCTCCTTCTACGACACGTCGACACGGAACGCAAGCGGCGATCCGGAACAACTTTGCCAGTACGACGCGGTGTTCAACTTCACCAGGCAAGTCGTCTTTCAACTTGCCGGCGTCACCATGAAGGACAAGTCTGTCGGGTTCCTCGAGTTTGACTCCCTGGCACGAGCGTTCGGTCAGAAGACGGATCGCTTTGTTTCGTTGATGAACAAGTACTTCTTTCCCGGGAACTTCTCCTCGTTCGAGCGGGAGGACAGCGCTATCGTAAAGGCGACGGACACATTGAACATCGTCCGTCACGTCGTTACCGGCACGGATGCCTCGACCGTGTTGAGCCACTTGGGCTGGTGGATGCTGCAGATGTTCGCTCCCATAGCGGACAACCATTTCTTCGTCGAGAAGTACGGAAGCGTTGAGAAGGCCGAGCTGCTGCGCCCGCTGTTCTGCGAGACCCAGGTCGAGTCTTCCTTCAAGATTCTGCTTCTCGCCAGACACATGGCCGCCCACTTTCGTGATCACCAGATCCAACGCATCTACGAACTCCTGAACAGCGTACGCCAGGCTACCGTGGCCGAGATCGGAAAGTTGGATCTGCCGGTTAAAGCCAAGGCGGTGCTGACGAGAACGCTCAAGCACTTGCGCGTCAACGTGTGGCCCAGGCCACAGTACCGGTCTGAGACGTTGCTCCGGCACATCTACTCGTTCGAGTACGCGAGCAAGAAGACCATGCTCGACTACTGGATCTCGGAGAGGAAAGGCAACGCGGCGCTCATCGGTGGCAGCGCGTACTTCGAGGACAAGCGGCTGCCACACAACTACCTCAAGGAACTCTTCTCCTACGACAGCATCCTGGACACCATCAGCTTGTCGATGGTCGTGGTGCACGAGCCGTTTTACTACCTCGACGACGAGTTCGGCGCCATTAACTACGGTGGTTTGGGCGCGGGCTTCGCCAAGACCCTCATAGAAGGCCTCGTAAGCGACCCAATGTTGCGTGCCGCCGTCGCCAGTGACGCGTCGAGCGGCGCTGACGAAGGAAATGAGAGACCGCTCTGGGGCGCTGCGACCGGGAACGATACTAATGGCTCGCCACAGGCCGAACTCGGTCTGATCGCTCCGGTCTTTCTGCCGGCGTTTCGCGCGTTCCAGGCGAAGATGCGTGGTGCCGGCCCCGTCAACGCGGGCCGATTCTCACCGGCGAAAGTGTTCTTCGTCAACTTCTGCCACAGTCAGACGCGCATGGCGGCAGGCTTCGACTGCAACTCCGCGCTACGAGGAACAGCCGATTTCGTTTCCGCGTTTCACTGCAAACGTGGTAGCAGCATGAACCCTTGATATTTTTTTCAATCCTAATATAAAGAGTACAAGACTATTGTCTTACAACTTCTGAATATTCGTTATAATTATTAGTCCGTTTATTTTGTTGCTCGGACATGTGTGTTTCTGCATAATTGTGCGTGTGTCGTGTACGGTGTCGTGAAAAGTGTGTTCCACTTGTTTAGACCCACGATGACCGAAATTTTATATCAACAAAATAACTGTACGGGCCTCATCACATGATACTTCTCGATTACTCCAAATCATAAGAATGGCTGTGAATCTTTCTGAGTGCAGTAGTAGCTTATATTCACACCAAGCTTTATTTCGCTGTTTGACTCCTTTATTTTTACTTGGGATATATGTGTAAAGGAAATTACCAAGAACCCACACAGAGGCAGACTGACGAAAATTCGAATGCTAGTAAGTACGTTAACAAGACGAGTGAAATTCGCGTAATGCATTGACGCAAACTACGTACGCTTCATTGGCTGACTGCTTATTTAAAGGTCGACTCCGGCGATTTCGCGAGGTCAATGTATCTCTATGAATTTCACTGACTATACGTTCATTCATTCATTCATTCAGTTACCCTCAAGGCCCGAGGGCATTACAGAGGGGAGTGGGTACATACATACATGTACAGCATACAAAGCAAAATACAACAACAGAAAAATTGCAATCATCGCTTGCTACAGGGTTGAACTGAGGCTACGTACAAATAAAATTAGTGACGGCAATTTTAAATAAAGCAGCATCTTTTATACCAACAATATAGCAAGGAAGATGATTCCAACATACAGATGTTTTTGGCACAAATGAATCAAGAAAACACTTGGTGTGCGCTAAAGGAAGTCCTACTTTATGGCGATGATCAATGCGAGTTGAAACGTAAGTTGGTTGGGCCAATAATCTGCTTCTGAGTAACGGATCGGTGAAGTAAATTTTATGGAATATACACAGCCGAGACACTTTCCTGCGAAGAGACAGTAGGGGTAATGCTAGTGTAGTTTTCATTGATGTGACGCTCGAAGTGCGATGGTAATTTGAAAGGATGAAGCGCGCTGCCCGATTCTGCACTCGTTCTAATTCATAGATAAGCGAGTCATGACCAGGGTCCCAAACAGATGCTGCATATTCTAATCTACAACGTACCAATACTTTGTAGAGTAAGAGTTTCAAGGAAACGGGTGCCTGATTAAAGTTTCTTCGAAGGTAACCCAACGTGCTATTAGCTTTACCTGCAATATATTCAATGTGTGTCTTCCAAGACAATGTAGAAGTTATGTGGATACCCAGATACTTATAAGAATTTACTACTTCGAGAAGAACATTATTAATATGATACGACCTGATACTAGTGCTGTGTCGGTGAACATGCATGTACTTGCATTTGTTAACGTTTAACGCCATGCCCCAAGTCTCACACCATTCCTGAACCCGATCCATATCAGCCTGCAATTCTAGAACGTCTGAATGACCCTTAATTGCCCGATAAATTACGCAGTAATCTGCGAAAAGACTCACTAAAGAAGTAATGTTTAGAGGCAAATCATTTATACAGACCAGAAAGAGCAATGGTCCCAACACGGAGCCCTGTGGGACCCCAGAGCCAACCGGGACCCTGGGCGAATCAAAGTTATTAACAGTTACAAATTGGGAACGGTTACTGAGAAAAGCAATCACCCACGCGAGGACGTTATCATCTATATTGAGGCTCCGCAATTTTAAAATGAGTAAATCATGAGGTACTTTGTCAAACGCTTTTGAGAAATCTAAAAAGATACAGTCAATGGGTGTGCCGTTGTCGAGAATAGAATGCAAATCATGTATAAAACATATTAGTTGCATTTCACAGGAAAAGTTTTTACGAAATCCATGCTGCGAATCAGTAAAGAAAGAATTGCCCTCTAAAAATTTTACAAGCTGCGAATAAATTACGTGTTCCATTATTTTGCATGGTATCGAAGTGATTGATACTGGTCTGTAATTTTCCGTACAAAGTTTATCACCTGACTTAAAGAATGGAATAATTCTTCCCACACTCCAATCATCCGGAAGACAGCCCGCTTCCAGAGATTGCTCAAATATTTTGTTAAGATTATGGCGCTGTAGACTTTAGTGTTGATTAAAAACTTGGAAGTAATGTTGTCAATTCTGGCGGAAGACGAGACTTTAAGATTTTCTATTATTTTTTGTACACCTGCTGTGTCGAAACGAATTGCTTCCATCGGGAGATAACCACTAGCTTGACAAACAGGGTTTGAACCTTTGTTGAGGAGACCTGACACTGCCGCCGCGAAGGTGTCACAGAGAATAACAGCGCAGTCATCTTTATGGGTTACCCCGTCCAAAGTTTTAAGTGTTATTTCGCGAGTATCTTTTTTATTCACCACCCTCCAAAATTGTCTCGGGTTGTTGGCTAACATATTGGGGAGTGTGTTATTAAAGTAGGTTTCCTTTGCTGCTTTTGTGGCCCTCCTATATTTCCCATTAGCAACGTAGTAAGAATCCCATCTGGCCTGCGAGTTAGAAACTTTAGCAGACCGAAACAGCCTTTTTTTCTTATTAGCCAACCTTTTCAAAGATTGGCTATACCAGGGAGCATGCTTGTTGGTGGTAACTAGCCTCAGGGGAACAAACGTTTCAGTCAGGCATGCTACTTTTTCTTTGAACAAGATCCACTTCGAATTAACGGAACGAGCCTCGAATTCATCAAGATAGCTGTCCAGAAATAAACAAAGTTCTCTATTGATGGCATCCAAATCGGCAGCAGCGTAATCTCTAATGCGCTTAGTATAATTTTCATGGTGAGGAACGCAAACATCCATAGTGAAATGGAGCAAAGAATGATCACTTAATTGAGGCAAACAAAGTGGAGACATGAACAGGTCAGGCACATTGGTTAACACGAGATCTAAAACGCTCGAAGTAGTAGGTGTAATGCGGGTTGGTTGGGTGACAATTTGCGTAAAGTTGAAATCAGAACAAAAGCTCAAAAAATTATAATTGTCAGTAGAGAACGGACTTAACTGAGGTACATCACTGAACCAAAATATATTTGGGTAGTTAAAGTCTCCGGCTAAAAGGACTGGTACATTAGGAAAACGTTCCATAACTATGTTAACCGCATCGTGAAGGCTATTGACAAAGCTCGGATCGCAGGACGGTGGACGATAGCAGATACCCATGATAATCTCTTTATAACATGTGCAAATTTCAACAAATATGATCTCTAAATTGGTTACAACAGGCACTAAAGACGAAAAAATATGATCCGCTACAGCAACAAGTACACCACCGCCGCATCTATCACCTCTATCACGACGATACACATTGAAACGCTTTGTAGAGTCAAACAATTCACTGCTGTTAATTTTTGAAGTAAGCCACGTTTCAGTTAACAATACAACGTCAGCGTCACATGAGTCGACTGCCGCATTTAGTTCATCGCGTTTCGATAAGACACTCCTGATGTTCGTGAAAAGAAAAGAAAGCGAATGTTTTGGGCACCGCCCCCCACCCCTCGCGTGTCGCTACTGCGGCGAGTTTGCAGCTGATAACTGTGCTCTGGATACTGAGGGTTCGCCTGAAAGCTGCCGATTAACGAATTCCCCAGAGGCGCCGCCAAGTTCGTACACACTGTCGTCAGAAAAATTGTAACTGTAACGTTTATCACCTATGTGCAACTTATTGTACCTAAGCTTGAAAGAAACGTCCCGTTGTTTGGCAAATTCTACAAGCTTCTTTTGCGCCTGCCGTGTTTGAAGGGAATAATCCTCACTTACAGTGATGCCATTCCCTTTGAATTTTCCGCTGAGCGATAGTAATTCCTGCTTTAACCTAAAAGATGCAAACTTAGCAATAACTGGTCTATTTTGGTTGGGCCTGTACGTTCCTAGCCTGTGTACTCGCTCAAGAGCTTCGCTCGGCACTGGTGACTTAAAAACGGTACTAATCTCTTTAACCAGTTTTTCTTCAGTTTGGTTCCATTTCTCCTGCGGACAGTCTGTCAAACCGTAAAACAAGAGGTTACTGCGTCTCATTCTATCCTCAAGCTGAGAATGTTCATCGTGTAACCTAGCGTTTTCTCTGCTCAGATGGTCAGTTAGTTGCCTTAGCTGCGAAAGTTCATCCCCGACCTCGGCGTTGTCACACGCTTTTGCTTCGACAGCGGCGAGCCTACGGTCGATGTCGTTAACTTTGCGCTCGATTGCTTCCTGGTTGTTTTTAATTTCATTCACGCTAGATATTAACTTCACTTGGTCCTGTTCCATTTTTTCGGTTCGAGAGTTCACGCTCTGCAGAAGAGCAAACATGTCACTAAATTTTGGCTCATGAGCCCTGTTCGATACGTCAGACTCAGGAACCTTTTTATTGGGCCCTGGGTTTTCTTCAACGTCGCCAGATAGCAAAACAAGCCTAGATATAACATCTACACATTCACTTAACAGTGACAACAAGACTCCCGGGCGTGGGAACAGCATCAAGCACACATTGTTGGACTTCTTTGCATATAAAGGAGTATTGTTACTAACCTGTGTGAACAAGCGAGCAAAGTTACGGTGCCGCATTTCTGCGCTGTTCCCACGCCCACTGGAGAGGCCAGGTTCGTGCCATCCGTTTTTATCCTGGGCTTGCAATGACGTCACGACCGATGAAGTGGCCGCCTGGCTCGGGAAGATGTTGCAGGGGTGTTCCCGGCCAAATCCTGGACTGGCCGAAAACTGGTCGCTATCAGGCAGAAGCACTGTCCGTGGCTCAAGCCCAGCAGTCGGTGATAGCCACGAGCAGAAGTGAAGAAGTGAAGCAACCTGTGTGAACAAGCGAGCAAAGTTACGGTGCCGCATTTCTGCGCTGTTCCCACGCCCACTGGATAGGCCAGGTTCGTGCCATCCGTTTTTATCCTGGGCTTGCAATGACGTCACGACCGATGAAGTGGCCGCCTGGCTCGGGAAGATGTTGCAGGGGTGTTCCCGGCCAAATCCTGGACTGGCCGAAAACTGGTCGCTATCAGGCAGAAGCACTGTCCGTGGCTCAAGCCCAGCAGTCGGTGATAGCCACGAGCAGAAGTGAAGAAGTGAAGCAACCTGTGTGAACAAGCGAGCAAAGTTACGGTGCCGCATTTCTGCGCTGTTCCCACGCCCACTGGAGAGGCCAGGTTCGTGCCATCCGTTTTTATCCTGGGCTTGCGATGACGTCACGACCGATGAAGTGGCCGCCTGGCTCGGGAAGATGTTGCAGGGGTGTTCCCGGCCAAATCCTGGACTGGCCGAAAACTGGTCGCTATCAGGCAGAAGCACTGTCCGTGGCTCAAGCCCAGCAGTCGGTGATAGCCACGAGCAGAAGTGAAGAAGTGAAGCAACCTGTGTGAACAAGCGAGCAAAGTTACGGTGCCGCATTTCTGCGCTGTTCCCACGCCCACTGGAGAGGCCAGGTTCGTGCCATCCGTTTTTATCCTGGGCTTGCGATGACGTCACGACCGATGAAGTGGCCGCCTGGCTCGGGAAGATGTTGCAGGGGTGTTCTCGGCCAAATCCTGGACTGGCCGAAAACTGGTCGCTATCAGGCAGAAGCACTGTCCGTGGCTCAAGCCCAGCAGTCGGTGATAGCCACGAGCAGAAGTGAAGAAGTGAAGCAACCTGTGTGAACAAGCGAGCAAAGTTACGGTGCCGCATTTCTGCGCTGTTCCCACGCCCACTGGAGAGGCCAGGTTCGTGCCATCCGTTTTTATCCTGGGCTTGCGATGACGTCACGACCGATGAAGTGGCCGCCTGGCTCGGGAAGATGTTGCAGGGGTGTTCCCGGCCAAATCCTGGACTGGCCGAAAACTGGTCGCTATCAGGCAGAAGCACTCTCCGTGGCTCAGGCCCAGCAGTCGGTGATAGCCATGAGCAGAAGTGTAGAAGTGAAGTAACCTGTGTGAACAAGCGAGCAAAGTTACGGTGCCGCATTTCTGCGGTGTTCCCACGCCCACTGGAGAGGCCAGGTTCGTGCCATCCGTTTTTATCCTGGGCTTGCGATGACGTCACGACCGATGAAGTGGCCGCCTGGCTCGGGAAGATGTTGCAGGGGTGTTCCCGGCCAAATCCTGGACTGGCCGAAAACTGGTCGCTATCAGGCAGAAGCACTGTCCGTGGCTCAAGCCCAGCAGTCGGTGATAGCCACGAGCAGAAGTGAAGAAGTGAAGCAACCTGTGTGAACAAGCGAGCAAAGTTACGGTGCCGCATTTCTGCGCTGTTCCCACGCCCACTGCGTGGGAACAGCGCATTTGAACGTTCAGAGCAAAATACGCTCTGAACGTTCATTTGCACGTTCGCACCACTCGTTCATGCCGAACTGCAGGCTTGAGAGTTTTGCGTAGATTATTTTCTAGCGAATTTTATAGCTTGCCTCTAAACGCTCGCCTCGCTTGGCCCTATAATGACACCATAGTGTGTGTGACGTTGATTTTTGCAAAACGGAAGTGACGGAACTGATGTGCCACTGCAGCGTCTGCTTGTCAGCTGGAGTGTGTGGGATCGGCCGGTGCGTCCTTGATTGAGCGTGCGATTTCCCTTTCCGTGTTGGTGGGTGTGCGATGGGTGGCAAGTGATGTTGCGTTGTGGGCCGCACACCGTTCGCCGCATATTCACCATAACAGCGTAGGCGTTTCAACCGATCGCAGCAGGCGCAAACTCGGACGACCAAGACAAGTACTGCTATCTGGCTGCGTTATGCGCAACCATGGCAGGTTCTGGCCAAGTATGTCGTCATACGTAGAAGCACACTCAGTTGGGTTTCGGCATTGCCGTTTTTGCCTCTTAAAAATTATTCGAGTTCGTCGAGCATTTCGGTTATCGGGCGCGGAACAAAAGTGTCTCGGGAACATGAAAGCCCCTTTACCCTGACATGGACGAAAAATCGCAGGAGTTGGCCTGTAATTCCGTTGCTTTGTATACGTACTGTCAGAGATAAACATTTCTGGGATTGATAGATTTGTTAATTGGCTAACCTAGCTGGTTTAGATAGCCTTGACTATGTGATCCAGGTTGTTTCCAGGTTGCTTCTAGGGCATTGCTAGGCTATAGGTGATGCTAGTTCCTTTTTTGCGTTTTAGCGCAGACAGATTCGAGTTGAACTACACGCAGCCACTAGACCACCGCGGCGGGGCTGTGACTGCGTGTAGTTGAACTACACGCAGTCACAGCCCCGCCGCGGTGGTCTAGTGGCTAAGGTACTCGGCTGCTGACCCGCAGGTCGCGGGTTCGATTCCCGGCTGCGGCGGCTGCATTTCCGATGGAGGCGGAAATGTTGTAGGCCCGTGTACTCAGATTTGGGTGCACGTTAAAGAACCCCAGGTGGTCGAAATTTCCGGAGCCCTCCACTACGGCGTCTCTCATAATCAAATGGTGGTTTTGGGACGTTAAACCCCACAAATAAATAATAAATAATACACGCAGTCACAGACACGATGCGCGTCCACAAACTTTGGAGACGGAACCTCGCACTGAAACCACGCTCTCGCACTTCTGAGGGATATATACGTCGCTGGCGTAGGGTACTCCATCCCTTTGTGGTCTTCTCAGAGCCCGCATTATACCTTTCCTGTCTTTTAAAATTCCCTAACATTCTAACGTACTCGAAGTCTTGGATCAACGCCGCTGTTTTGTAGTCATTCGGACGGCTAACTGTCGTCTTATGTTTTAATAGAGTAGTGGGATTCCATTTTGTGGCACATTTTATGGTTAGTTGGGATAACTGTCGCGTCGATCGTATTAAGTGAACCAATTGCAGTTTGGGCAATTTACTCAATGTCTGTGGCACATCGCCGTTTATGATCAGGATAGTTTACTGATAGGTATAGCACGCACAGAACCCTGCCAGCTTAAGCAGCTTCGCCTTTCTAAAGACGAGTTCAAAGCAAGTCTGGCCACCCTGAGCCCCATCTAAAACATTCAACAAGTTTCGCGATCAATTTCCAAATTATCCACCAAATGGGAAGGGGTCGTGCATTAAGTGGGCAGACATTCGTTATTTACCACATTACCACAGAGGCCGTAGCCAGTGAACGTTGGTCCCCGGGTGTACTTCATGCGAAATGGAAGCGTTCCATCCTGCGATTACCCAAACACTACGAGGTAAAAACAAACACAATTGTACCTGTCAGACGCGAACGACAGTGTCGCAGACTCGCTACAGGAAGTTACTTCGAGCACCGAAAGAACCGCTGCCTTCTGAAGGCAGAAAATGGAAAGCTGAGAGTGAGAGAGAAAGTCTATCGCTATACGCCGAAGGCGTCAAGGAGAGACGGAGTGATGGGGATCTGGTGTCGCGTCTTGTTCTTTGGCAAATGTATTTATTTAGGTGATTTGAAAACACAAGAAGCCAACTTTGCCCAAGCAGGAGGGGCAGTGCACATCCATGAAGGTCAGCTTGGTCAGCGCCCGAACAGCTGGTTCTTGCTGTGCAGGGCAAAACCATGAGGCGGTTTCGGGCTCTGAAGCTGTGTATCCGGAGCATGCGCGGCCTATGGCTTTCAGGCTGACCACATCAGAACCTGATTCCTCCTCAAGGTTTCGCCCCGCATAGCAGTTACGGGCTGCTCGCGTGCTCTGCACAGACGTGGCCACGGCTGTACATAACACGGTCAAGTTATTTAATGGACAGTATAACTTTCACGCAGCTCACGTTATCACTCGCTCAAAAGGCTACGCCACCAGGCAAAGACATCCTTTGACGACGAGACCTTTATTTGACTTTCCTATAGAACTATCGTTGAGTGGAATAGCCTTACCATTAAAGTTGCAAGGGAAGGTTCAGTGTATTTCCTTCAGAAATGCTATTAATCCTTTGCAGTATTTATCCTGATTATGCAATTGATATAGGATTACGACCGCCTGGATCGGGCGCGCGCGTCCGATCCAGGCGGTTGTGGTAGGGTTTAACGTCCCAAAACCTCCATATGATTATGAGAAACGCCAGACCTGATTATGTATTAATTTGTCATTGGTGGTACTGGATTGTTCTTTATTTTTTTTCATTTGAAGTATTCGTTGGCATTTGCTCACTTTCCACAGTTCACTCCTCGCGTCAAATATTTGTACTACTGATTATCTGATTTTTCTGTGTTCGTCTTCGATACTTCTTGTATTCATACAACTCTACGTGTATTTCTTATGTTTATAATGTATGTGGTTGTTTTCCTTGCAAACTGTTTTTCTGCATCACAGCTGTCGTAATTTTTCCGAGATTGCAGTATCTTGAAATTAAAATTCAGAAGCCTTCCCGCAAACCATACAAACCGAGCCAATGAAAGCTTCGCACGTGCGAGCCCCACCTATTATATTTATTTTTTTTCGCTGTATCGCTCTACGCAAATGATCCCTCCTAACAGTTTTCTTCCTCCATGCAATGTATTGGGCCTTCATCCACGTAGCACAACGCTTCAACTGGCAGGCAACAACGATGGTAATGCACTCATATCCAAGCAACAATGAAATGTCGCTAAGTGAAATGACAATTTTCGAAAGCAATGTGATTTCTTAGTGCGCAGGGAACTGTGACTTGCCACGATTGGCAAGCCGCTGAGCCAATTGTGGGTGCATTCCAAAGTTTGATGAATGCCGAGTAATGGCAAGACATAGGGACAAGAAGGCACGTGGAATAATGAAGCGTTTTTTTTTTATTCGCAAAGAAGGAACTTAGTGTGTATAAGAGCCCCGTCCGTCAATATGTTGGACAATGAATACCAGTATCTCTTCAAATAAATTTTTATTTCAAGATACGAATGAGATGTTCTGGCGCATGTGTCATCATTTGTTCCTTTTTTGTGTGTATGTGTGTGTCTGTGTGTCATTTCCCCGCCCTCTTGACTGTGTATATAGCCGCCATTTGTGCAATAAAACGGTCGTAAGCGCGCGCTCTGTCCTATCTATCTTCTTTCTGAAACGTTCCCTGCGCACTAAGAAAGTATATTTCTTTCAAAAATGCGATACCAACCAGCCCAAGTAGCCACTCTTTTGAAATGACCAGTCACTTTGATAAAAGATTAGCGTTCCGTTGTGGTTTCGTTCCGTCCAGTTTCCGTTCGGTTATCGGACTTGCTAGGTGGCGCCTCACTCGGCAACGGGGATTCACGCACCGTGAGTGCACTCCTGAGGCGCTTCGTAAATGAAGTGTTGAAGTGTTTCAAAAGTGTATGACGAGCTCTCGTGTCGAGCAAACGTTCTTCTTGGCGCTCTGCGCCAAGACCACCGTGTAGAGGCTAGCTGGCGCAACCGCCGACCGCGATACCGCAATAAGATTGTCTATTATAAGAAACATGTAATATTCGACAAGCCCATGACGAAGAGAGCATAATTTACTGAAAAAAAGCATACAAATGCGCACGCGACTAAGACGCCTTTGAGCGACACATTTACATTCGTTTGCCATTGCCGAGTTTTTTGCGCACGACGTGCTCATCGAAATCTCCGAGTTATGTAAGCTATTTTTTAACAGCTGGGCCATACCGCTAATTTACAATAGCTGTGTTTACGTTATTTTTGAATATGATCAGCCGAAGAGACAACGACAATGTTCTCACACGCGCGTGCCTGCGACACGAAGAGACAACGGTTAAATTTTTATCTCCACAAATCAGGATTTTCATTAACTAACCTATGTGCAATTTGCAATGAACCGGAAACAATAGATCACTTTCTTCTCACATGCCGCCGCTTCGCCTCACTGCGCCGAGTAATTCTTGAAAGACCGATTGGTATGCTGGGATTGCCAGTCAATACATCCACCCTATCATCGTTTGGAGCCAGTCAGTTGGGTGTGGGCCGCAGTGCTATTTTGTCAGCGCTACGTAAATTCATTTGAGCAACCGGAAGGATACGCTGCTAGTGGTACTGCCAGATATATTCAATTTTTTGTCCCCCTTCCTCATTCTTGTTAAATTGTTTTATATACTCTGGTTGATCGAATTCTTCTGCACTTTTTCACATTATTTCAAAGGAATAATATTATTGCTCTTATCTAATTTCTCTCTTTTTTTAGCAAGCTTTGTACAAAAAAAATATTTATTATAAGGTACAGTGTGGCCAATCCTCCTTGTGGGTATGAGCCAAGATCTCCTTGGCGACAAGACAAGACAAGACAACGACAACGTTCTCACGCGCACGTGCCTGCGGCACGAGACGAGAAGAAGAACAAGAACGACGTGGTTGGCCTCTGCCATCGAGTCCTTCAAGCATCCTTCAAGCCGCAATGAAGATAGCATCGCCTCCAGGCGCAACGCCAAGGGTGAGTAGAGACGTTAACGAAGCCAATGAGGCTTTCGAACAAGAGCTGTGTGTAGTGTCGTCGGGCGGCAGCCTACGACCCTTGCGTAGACACTGTAGCGAGACGCGACGGGTACCTGCAACAGCCCTTGACATGTTAGCACTGAGACCCACCCTATACTCTCCGAACCCCTCATGACGACTCGACCGACCAGCGGCCGTTCATTAACGCGACACACATCGGAAAACGCGTACATACGTGATTGGCTGTAGGGAATCACGTGTACCGCTCAATAACGGCAACTGTAGAAAGACGCACAACCAAAAGGCACACAGCTAGCGCCGTTACCCCTCACGGATGGCGCCACATATATCACGCTGTGTGAGCCTAAAGTATAGTGCCTAGGCACTACACGTAAAGTACGGAGACCCTGATTGATTGATATGATTGATATGTGTGGTTTAGCGTCCCAAAACCACTATACGACGCCGTAGTGGAGGGCTCCGGAAAGTTAGACCGCCTGGGGTTCTTACGCGTGCACCCAAATCTGAGTAAACGGGCCTACAACATTTCCGCCTCCATCGGAAATGCAACCGCCGAAGCCGGGATTCGAACCCGCGACCTGCGGATCAGCAGCCGAGTACCTTAACCGCTATAGACCACCGCGGCGGGGCATGTACGGAGACCCTAACACGAGGAAAGTGCTCTTGCAAGGCTGCAGATTTTGGACCACCGGGGGCTGGTTTTATTTTTTACATGCGCGTAAGTTTAAGTGCATGAACATTTCATTTTTGTTTACATAGTATGCGTATACTTGTACCTCTTTATGAAGGCATCGAAACAGACTCCCTGTAAACGTGCGCATGCCCGTTTCACAATGGTGGTGTCAAACATTCATTCCATTACGTCCGTGCTCGCTGTATTGGCGTTCGAAATGTCGTTCGTTCACCGTATTAACTATATACCACATGAACTATTTTAACGCAAAAAGTGTTGTTTTGCCAGGCTCCGCTAGGAATGCTGCCGGAACCCTCAAGCGCGCGTCATTTCTGCCATTTCCCCGACGCAAATGAGGTAGTCTATTCTTTGTGTACCCCACTTCCTTTACGGAAACGACGTCAATAAAAGGAAAAGTGGCAGTTAGCTCAGCAAAAAAAAAGTTACCCAACCTGTAAATCAAACGTCATGATGCATGAGTTTGTTTTTGTTTTTTTTATAATCACCGAGCTTGCTTGCACACTGCAATAGAGGACCAACGCCCCTAGACCCTAACTTTGGTACAACTCTACAGTATTGAAGGGACAATAGAAAAGTGTATCCAGCAATGCATAAGAACCTCACAGAAATAGAATCGGTGGCATTACGCAGAATCCAAACAAACACATACACGAACTTACACAGGCTATACATGTATTCGACCCCAGAGCATACAGAGGTAATAAATATGTCCATGGTGTGGGGCCAGACCAACTCTGTTTCACATCACGTAAGAGTGTACACATTACAATAAAGAACAGCACAACATGAACAACACGGAGGAACAATGGGAGGCACTGCTGTACAGCTCGTTTATTGCTGATTAGCGCTGGCTGGTCCAACGGGTAGAGATGATGGCTAGGGCCAGCGGAGCCCTGGAATAAGCGGCCCGACCATTCGGAATGCTCCGCGTTATGCGCAAATAATGTTCTCTCTCTCTTTCTCTCTGCCAGCCTCCCGGTTCGTCGCAAGACGTGGCGCCCGTCCCTTACTCCAAGCGCCTGGTGTGCGTGGTCGTATTCGCCGTCGCCGCAAGCCTCGTGGTATTCGTGGTGGCCCTCTTCTACATTTTCGCGATGGTCACGCAGATCTCCACGAAAAACGGTGACGGCGACCGCTCGGGGGAACGCGTGAGTCTCTCGTGTCGCACCGACGGCTGCTCCCGGTTCGAGGCGCTGCTCGCGGACACCCTCAACACCAGCGTCGACCCGTGCCACGACTTCAAGGCGTACGTCAGCTCGCGCTGGCTGCCCGACACGTCCAGCGAGCCGGACTACCAATGGCGTTACAAGTGGGACGTCAAGTACGCCTGGATGCGCATGATGGCCGACGAGATACGACTGCGTTCCGATACGTCAACGCTGGAACGCCTGATGGCCGACTCCTTCGGAGCATGCGCGCACAGGTTGGTTGCCTACATCCATAGAGTTTCTTAATACACACTAGAGTGAACTCTGGCGCTAGTGTCTATGGGAGCTGCAACGCACGGCGCTTCAGTGAGCATGGGAATGATGGGTAGTACACGCATTTGTCTAATATTCGTACTTCTGGCCTGCTTTTGGCTCCATGGGTGTTCGTAAGGCTTGTAGCTGATTTCTCACGAAACAAATATTAGCAAATGTTCAGCAGTTGCGCTTCACCATCTTATTCGTTTAAACTTACCTTTCCAAAACAGGTCACGAAATTCGAAAGTGTTGAATCTTTCTTTCAAAACGAAACCGAAACACAGCAATAAGCGAAGCCGCAAGTACGATTCGCCGTCCGCAAGTACGAAGACTAGGCAAATCAAGCCTAATCAAGACGCTGGCATTGTGCCTCATAAGACGACTGGCATCTGGTACAAAAACCCACGCGACGTGAGCCAGTTCGATTATAGAATCGGATGAAAACGAGGGCTCGAGCCTTTATCGAACACAGGTGTTCTGCGTGGCAGTCAAGCACTCTACTGGAGAGCCACACAAATTAATTTATTGCCTGCTTATTAAAAACTCAATATAATAATACAGTGCGATTTCACATTTTAGAGTGTTGTTAATGTCAGTCACTTGATCGTAGGGCTCGAACACACGTCGCACATCACTTTGCTCAGCAGCCACTGCACTTTCATGATCACATATTCGTTTCACGGGTCAATAACTGGATAACGGTAGTTTTAACTATTATGCCTCCATGCACGAGCATCTTCTTTACTACGTTCATGTTTTTGAAAGTCACCGCACACGCATGGTCCATCCTATACGTCCTTTACGCAACCACCTCGGGCGGCAATCGGAGGCTTGCAACATGCAGTGCCACAAAATCTTCCACCCGATATGGTCGGCCTCCTAAGTCAGCATGCAATAACATCACATTTTTAAAACAATACATCCTTGTAGGAAGGCTCGCCAATAGAACTCCGACGTCCTAGTCATGTTCGAAAGAACTGATTCCACCGCTTAAACGGGCCGCTCTCCCCGTTCTGCTGAACCTTGCCAACGCACTTCCATTGGCGTCAACGGTCGGAAATGGCTTCCACAAAGCCACTTAGTTTCCGGAAGTGCTTCAGAAACAAGAAGCGTAATTCATGACGTGATGACGGGCGAGAAATCACGTTAACGGGTTTAATATTGATCAGCCGCAGACTACTCAAGTACAAATATCTACCAGTCAAACTACGTCAAAACCACCATACAGAGAAGCAGCAAAAGCACGAGAGTATGCGAGAGTAGACAAAGAGAGCTTAGTCTCACGACAACCATCATCATTAGAATTTATTATCATCATCCTATTGTTGAATCATGTAACCATCGTGATCATCGTCATCTCGATATATCGATTTGTTTACTCACTCTCCCCGCTGCTACATGACTTCCGAAACGCCTTCTACTATAGGACTATACGATGACGGCAAAAGGAAGACTATGAAACCTCTTATAGCTGTAAAAATGATCAGCTATATTGTTGACTTAACTGTGCGTAGCAGGTGGAAGGTTGGCTAATTGATAGGTAATGTTATGGTGGCTACCATAGTAATGTTGCAATATTGTGATTATTGATCTTCACTCTTACAAAAATGGCAGCATATCTACGGAGTGAATGATGGAGAGTGGGGCGAAGCATTCATCCGTCCATTCGTTCTTGCTTCCGTCCGTCCATGCATCCGTCTGTGTAAGCGTTCATGCGTCCATCCGCCCGTCCGTCCACCCGTCCATGCGTGCGTCCGTCCCTGCGTTCGTCCATGCATCCGCTCCTGCGTCAGTTCATGCGTCCATCCATGCATCTGTCTGTGTGTCCGTTCGTCCGTCTAATCAACACTCCAAGTACCACCATCTCGCATCTTTTCATCATATATTCCCCATATAGAAGCACCGCCATCCAGCGGACATTTGAAGGACTAAACGAGAGGTGGCACACGCACAATTTCTTACGGCTTGCGCTTCGGATCTACTTCCCACCTTTAACCACCTCGAGTTCATGGTATATACTAGTTCGCTGTATTCATGGCACTACGGCCCAACGCTCGCTAAACCTTTCTAAAACCAAGGAGGTTACACCCAGCGAGTATAACGTAGCAACCCTTTCTTGTCAGATAGTGCTCAATGTACATGTATATGGCTTCTAATGGGACATGAGAGACAGGAGAATTCGGCTTTTACTTTCTTACGGCCTGCGCTTCGTATCTACTTCCCACCTTTAACCACCTCGAGTTCGCGGTATATACTAGTTCATTGTATTCATGGCACTGCGGCTCAACGCTCGCTAAACCTTTCTAAAACTAAGGAGGTTACACCCAGCGAGTGAAGCGCAGCAACCCTTTCTTGTCATATAGTGCTCAATGTACATGCCAACTGCTGCTAACGGGGATCGCAGCGTGCGCGTTAACTTAAAGCTAAATGCTCCTGTCTCTCATTCCCCCTTAGCAGCCATTGACATGTACATTGAGCACTATCTTCTGTTGTTCAAAATATTATACTTGTTGCACACTACAACGGCTACGAGGGACGAACGGGTGCCGCTATGAGGAGCTTCGCCCCTGAAGAGTTAGTAATCAGTCAGTAAACGCGTGTGTTTATTTGTTTCTGGAGTATTTTACTACCTTCGCGGCATACCTTTACTAGCAAGCCGCTAGTACAGCTCGTAACTTTCGTCATTACCAGGGAAGCTTTCTTAACGTTTTTATCTAAGTAATTATCTTATAAATTCCATGGCTACTAATTATTACACGTGCGCGATCCCGAAGTATGGGTATATATAGCCTTCAAGCTGCAGCTACAGCAAAAATCTATCAAGTCTTGAAGATTTCCATGAGCGTTTGCATGCGTGTTCTCGCTTGTGATCCATTTATATGCACCCTCACACCCATATTATCACGTGCTCATATGACCACATGATTTGCTCATGTGAGCGTCATAATATGCATGATCTTAAGTAAATATCATACGAATATATGCGCACCTAACACAGTATAGTTACATAAAGTAGTTAACAGCCAATATTTTTGCACGAGGACAATACAACTTCGTTTTCTTATTCTATATTGCGTAATAAAATTATCTTGATATGGCAGTGCACACGCACATATAAAAAATAAGTGTAAACTTCTATTTTCGGGGTTACTAACAATTTAGTAATGGACTAACCACTCGATTCCGCACCATTCACTAACTAGGTAGTAAATGTCGCTAATCTGCATTTCACTGGCTTCACTTACTAAGAGTCTGGTGCTTGACGTGACAAGTGAAGGGTCAGTATTTACTTAGTGAATATGCTGAACATTTAGATGCGATGCATCTCTCGCTCGGGTCTATGTCCCGCGGCGTCGGCGTCCGCGCTCACATTACGCATGCACAACTCTCTTCCTTCCCTCACTTTAACAGCTGCGCGTTACTCTCTCTCCTTCTCTACGCTCCCCCTCTTCCCTCGCAACGCCGACGCAGGGACCGTCTGCTAACCTACGCTGAACCCCCCCCCCTCAAGGCATTCCCTACCGCGGCGTTTACACAGTCATAGCGCATGCGCGTCCCCTCCCCTTCTCTCCTCTCCTACGCTCCCCCTCTCTCGCCTCGCAACGCCGACGCAGGCATTGTTCTCTAGCGAGTTTCTTGATTGAACAAACCGACTGATCGCACTGCACAAACGTTTACTCGCCGCGCTGCATATACAGGCGCTAGATCTTGACCTCTAAAGCATGTAGATTCCTAAAAAGAGACGCTTATCATGTGATTCCTGTGTTATTCTTAAAGAGAAAAAAAGGGGAAAAGTGAGCCCCGTAAATGTTTGCATCAGAGTGCGACACCTCAACAGTAGCTCACGAGGGATGGGGACAAGGAGGGATTAAAAGGATATCATTAAAAGGTAGATATGGGCAGGAGAGAGCAAGGCGCAGGGAGAGCAAACGACAGAAAACGACGGAAGTAAAGAGAAGATAGGAAAGATGGACACGGTCGCAGGAGTCCAAGGACGGGGCACCACTCAGCGAGAGCTCATGTCGGCAGCAGGAGATGGCGTAGGGCGAGCCAGTCGGCCAGAGCTGCGCTGTCGTTGGAGATCGCGGGTGCACAACCGCGGTCAGCCCGAAATCCAGAGAGCGAGTCCTAAAAGGAGACTCTGGCGCTACGATCGTTCAGCGACCATGGGATTCATGGGTAGTACACGGATCTTCCTATTCTTCGTACTAGCGGGCGGCGAATCGCGTTTGTGTGTATTGCTGTTTCGGTTTTATTTCGAAGTAAAGAAAAAAACCCTTTTTAACTTCGTGACCTTATTTGAAATGGTAAGCCTCAAAGGTTAAGATGGTGAAGCGCAACCGCTTAACATTTGTGGATTTTTGTTTCGTGAGAAAACACCTCCAAGCCAAAAGAACAGACATCGAGCCAGCAGTATACGAAAAGCAGACAAATCCATGCACTACCCTTCATTCCCATGCTCGCTGAAGCGCCGTGCGTTGCTGCTCCCATAGACACTAGCGCCAGAGTTCCCGCTTTAGGAAGCTCTATTTAGGAAGCTCTATGCTCCAAAGTAGCACCGGTGGAAGATTTCTTGTGCGTTGTTGAACAATGAAAATTCGCAGTGTGCGCGTTAACTAAAAGCGGAACGCAGGTTTCTGTGTTCAATTGGAGTCTTCTGTCTCTCACTGCCCATTAGTAGCGATTGACATGTTCCAGTAGGAAACACCGGTCCACCACTGCGTGCTTTGCGCCTCCCCATGTTTCTCTCCTGCGCAACGCCACGAGGAGTGCCAACGTCGCTGCCGGTGTCAGCGTTAGCGCCCGCTGCTTCGCATCTACACATTGTTTTTTTAAGCGGGGGATGGTGTAAATTTTTTTAAGAAAGTTCAATATCCGCTATTACGAATACCAACATTTTCTAGCAGTCTCTAGCCAACTATTTGCACTGTCTCTTTTCTTGCGCGAACAGGGCCAGTGAGAACGCTGTTGATACGCGCAAGAAGTTCAAGCAGTTGATGCGTGACCTCAGCGTTCCTTGGCCTGAAACTCCGCCCAGGGACGTGGACCCGTTTGAAGCACACCTCAACCTGAGCATCCGCTGGAACATACCGCTCTGGTTCGACGTCAAGATGCTTCCCGCTGACACCTCCAGAGCAAATAAGTTCATCTACATCTACCCTAGTGCGTACGCCAAGTTTTGGAAGGGCGAGTACGACGCCATAACCAGTCAGGGATCGATGCGCCAATACGTGAACCAGTACATTGAGTACTTCTACCACGAGTTGACACCAAACTCCAGAGGACAGGCGGCAGACATTTGCCGGTACGACGCGGTGTTCAACTTCACAAGACACGTCGTCTCTCAGCTAGCTCGCGTGGACGCCAAGAAGCAACCCGTTGCGGTCCTTGGGTTCCGTTCCCTGGCGCGAGCGTTCGGTCTGACGACGGAACGCCTCGTTTCGCTTTTGAACGACTACTTCCGGCCCAAGAACTTGTCCTTCTTCGATCAAAAGGACCTGGCTCTCGTGAAGGCGATGAACACGCTGGACGTCGTCCGTCACATCATCACGGAGACGGATGCCTCGACGGTGTTGAGCCACCTGGGCTGGTGGATGCTACAGGTGTACGCGCCCATAGCGGACAACCGCTTCTTCGTTCAGAAATACGGAAGCGCTGAGAAGGCCGAGCTTCTGCGTCCACTGTTCTGCGAGACCCAGGTCGAGAGTTCTTTCAAGCTCCTGCTACTCATCACGCACATGGACGTCCACTTTCGCAGTCAACAGCAGCGAAACATCAATGATCTCCTGACCAGTGTGCGAGAGGCTGCCTTGGCAGAGTACAAAAAATCGCACCTGCCGGCCGACGTCAAGAAACTGCTTACCGGAAAGCTGAGACGCTTGCGCATCAACCTGTGGCCCAGACCGCCGTTCCGGTCTGCGGCGCTGCTCCGGCAGATCTACTCGTTCGAGTACGGGAGCAAGAAGACCATGCTGGACTACTGGATCTCGGAGAGGAGGGGCAACGCGGCGCTCATCGGTAGCAGCGCGTACTTCGAGGACAAGCGGCTGCCGCACGGGAACTCCAAGGACACCTTCTCCTACGACAGCATCCTAGACACCGTCAGCTTGTCGATGGTCGCGGTGCACGAGCCGTTTTATTACACCGATGACGACGCGTTCGGAGCAATCAACTACGGTGGTCTGGGTGCGAGCTTCGCGACGACCCTCCAGGAAGGTCTGGAGAGCGACTCGGTGTTGCGCACCTCCATCGCCAGTCACGCTTCGAGCGGCGCTGCCCACGGAAGCGAAAGCCTACCGTGGGGAGCTGTGACCGGCAACGATACTAAAGGCTCGCCACGGCTGGAACTCGGTCCATTATTTTTGCCGGCATTCCGCGCGTTCCAGGCGAAGATGCGCGGTGCCGGTCCTCTTAACGCGGGCCGATTTTCGCCGGCGAAAGTGTTTTTTGTCAATTTCTGCCACAGCCAGACGCGCATGCGCGCTAGCTTCGACTGTAACGCTGCGCTGCAAGCAGCGTCCGACTTCGTTTCTGCGTTTGATTGCAAACGCGGTAGCAACATGAACCCTTGATGTTATGCAAGCCCTATAATAAAACTGTTCAGTCTACCTCTGGCACTTGTGAACATACACTTTAGGCCGAGATGTGGCGTGTTTTGCTTTCCTGATTTCCACATATTGATCTTGCATATTTGCCTTAACAAAGAAAAACCAAATGCAATGTATACTGCACAAAAGTCTTTTGCAATGCAAGCCCTATTTTTGCTTGTTACGCCGGTATGAGGCGAAATGCCAAAGCTAAAGTATTATGAAGATAGCGTAAGGGTAATTTAGACAAGGCACACGATCCTTTTGACCACCCTTCAGCTGAGATATTTAAGTTTCTATGTGCTACTTGCAAAATAAAGGTTGATAAGTTCAAAAAGAAAACCATCCATTTTTGTTACGTTTAACCAAATAGTTTTGAATGACCAGCTGTTAGTTCAGCAAGTGGACGCGGAGAAAGTATCAACGCGCGACGGAGCGTTAAATACTTCGTTTTGCAGTAATTCCAGCGTCATCGTTCATGTCGGCGTCATTGGTTGCGAGCGAGAAATCATCGTTGTTCGCAAGTGAAAGATCAAAAGAGATGCAAAGCAATAAATGATAATTGGGTTCGAGTGAGATATTCACCCAGACCTTCTGCGTGCAAAGCGGGTGTCCTATTGCACAGCCACAAATTTGCGAAAAAAATATGCGAACCTTGACTAGTGATTTCCTTAACTCGTGTATTATTTACTGCGTGGCAGAAGCGTATAGAACCGCGCCAGGCGTCTAAAGATGTGCGATTCGCAACAAGCGGTGTTCTAAATTTAAAAGCCCACCCGGTCTCGGACACATTTCATCGTCTCATCAGCGTGAACAACGTAAGCAGCTGCCTATAGTTTCACGTGCTGTCTTAAGACAACACGCGTCCGTAAGACAACAACGGACACGCAAGACAATTCTTCCTTTTGCCGATTAGCAAAAGGAGCAATTATGGCGCAGTGGTTATTTCGCACGTTTATACTTGCAGTAGGCTTTCTGTGATAGTTTGAAACGGTCAATGCAACGCACATAGACGTTCGACATAGACGCACCTAGAGAGAAAGCTAGTCTACAGCAGTTATGAAGGCGGTGCACACGGGTCTTGATTTACACTATCGCGCTCTACTCTTGAAGGCGAAGCTCAATCTTATTCCAAGCTTTCTTTAATTCCCTTCTCTACATATTATCGTGTTATGATCAACTTATAACTTTTTTTATACCTGAGAATGCTATTAACATTAACAACATTAACATAAAGGCTAACAACAGAAAAACAGGAGGTCCAAGTATACTGCTCTTGCCTTGATGTTCCTAGTATGTTCTAAACAATCCAAGTTTGTTGTTTTTTTCGCGCAGAACGTTGCAGTTAAATCGACCAAACTGAAGCGTAGCTGGCGCACCCACTTCATCATCATCACAACCACCAACATCGCCATATGGCTATGTTTCGGCTGATCGTGTCCATGGACAGCAGGCGCGTAGACCAACTATTCATTGTCAGCCTTCCTAGTCAAAAGATCTTCAATCTCTGGGGGATTACACAAAATAGTGCGACTTAAAGTTACAATTATTCATAATTAACGTCACAATAAAAAATCATCTTAAAATTACTTTGGCTCTTACTCATAAATCCTAAATTCAGTATGTATGATCCGCACGACTCATGGCCGATCCCCCAGAGTGGGTAGGTGCTAATGATCCAAGCAGCATCATCATCATAATCATCATCATCGTCGTCGTCGTCGTCGTCATCATCATCATTGTCTGCTAACCGAATAACTCAACCAATCCAGCATTCCTGCATCGAAAAACAGACGCGGTGTAAAAGAAAATGAACGGCGTATGCTGTAGCCGACATGACAAAATGATGCGAACGATTTTTCATCGAAGAGAAGACCCCTTGCATATAGCAAAACGAACGTTATGCCACTTTCATCCCTTCAATATATTGGGATGTGTACTACCGAATTTCATTTTGTGACCACCGCGCTGCCGTCAATGATCAGGTAACATGCGTCATGTACACGAGAAACACTGGGATCATTCAGTGTATGCCGCTTTATTCACTCAGTGTAGCGAATAATAATGATTTATAAATTAGCTATAGTAATATCCGCTAACCTTTCATATTCTTATCCGTAGTGAAGGAGCTCTGAATTTCTACGACCATCTGCTTTGAACCTCACATGACCTGGAAACGTAGTCAGTTAAAGCTTTCGCCTGAAAACTTGACAGTCACACCCAGTCAGATCGAAGCCCGACACCAGAGCAAAGGCGCCCTTGTTGGTCTCGTGAATTCGTCCAGTGAAATGTCACGAAAGGGCAGCTCAAGGTAAATTGAAGTGGCGTGCAAATGTCGTAGTACCGTATTAAATGTCAAACCCCTGCGGGGCTTGGATTGTCAGTGTGCAGGCTCCTCCTCTCTTCCATGCTTGTTAGCATTGGTACTGAGAGCGTCATCTTGTCCGTCCTCGATGGCCTGTTTTTTTTATGCTTCCACGACGACACCGGCTCACCCTCCCCTGCGAGTCGAGAGGGGGTATGACTGCGCATGGCCTCCAAGATGGCGGGCACGTGGTGTGCCCGCCATCTCGGAAAGTTGTTGCTTCTTTCGCCAAAGCTGTTGATATACTCGCAGGACATTATGAGAGTTGAATCGCGAAGAGTGCGAAGGATTGCTTTCAATGTCGACGCATGATTGACAGCCGGCAGCGACACACGAACGGTTGAATATCACTATCGTCAACCCGGCTGTATACGCCCACTGCAGGGCAAAGCCCTCTACCATGTTCCACCAGTCAACCCGGTCCTGCGCTTCCTGCCACCACGTTACACCAGCGAGCTTCTT
Organism: Rhipicephalus annulatus; assembly: GCA_013436015.1. NCBI lineage: Eukaryota > Metazoa > Arthropoda > Arachnida > Ixodida > Ixodidae > Rhipicephalus > Rhipicephalus annulatus. The sequence goes on along the minus strand of WOVY01000874.1, from coordinate 45,763 downwards.
ATAATATCCTAGTAATAAGGGCTGCAGCGCGAGCACGCCGCAGCGCTCGTGTTGTCCTCTTTTGCCTTCCGTACCTCGACTTTGTCTGTTTCTTCTAGCACATTCGTGCTCGCGCTGCAGCCCTTATTACTACGAATTCAAACCAACTAGCCCAAATCGCCATTGTTCTTCTTATGATATCATCTGCCCAGCTTCATTTTCTGTCTCGCGTAAAGAGAAAGGAAAAACAAATTGGCGCATCTATGCATTAGTGGTGCGAAAACTGACTTTACGGCAAAGTTGGCCGCCTTCTTCCCCTCCTGTCTCTTCTCACTCTCACCCCTTTCCCACTCTATATATTACATACATACATACATACATACATACATACGTACATACATACATACATACATACATACATACATACATACATACATACATACATACATACATACATACATACATACATACATACATACATACATACATACATACATACATACATACATACATACATACATACATACATACATACATACATACATACATACATACATACAAACAAAACTTTACGGGCAGAAAACGGATATCCGTTAATACTGTAGATTGATTTGTACTACAGGTCTGAACAATCACATTAGAGGTCGTTGTTGCGCGGCTTTGCGGGAATCTCTCAGTCGCATAACTCCTTGCCGATCTCTAACATGCATGAGCAAGTAGCATCATAAACGGCATGTACAAAGGAAAAAAATGGCGGAAAAAATAACCATCGGTTGATTTCTCGGTGCCGATATGCGATATTTGTTCCGTCATATAGTTCCACATCAAACTCAAGTGAGTCAACAAAGCTGCCACGCATACGAGTTCCCTTTAATCTGCAGCAATGCACGTAGACGAAAGCAGATACGGAAAATAAGGTTGACATGTGAGGCACTGATGAACTATTACCATTTACAAGATTTACAAGATTACCATTACAGATTACAAGATAGTATAGCGATCGATAAGTACAGTTTCAGTAGAAACGTGTATTGAAGTATGGCAGCTTGGGCTAGTTGGTATGACATGACGATAGTTATAGCACGAGAACAGAAGGACGACAAAGAGACAAGAAGGACACGAAGGACACGAGCGCTCATGTACTTCCTGTCCTTCTTGTCTCTTTGTCGTCCTTCTGTTATCGCGCTATAACTATCCTGTTTTGAAGGATTGGAGTGCTATATCTGCAATATTACCACTGCTAAAAAACCCTCTGACCAAATAACAAATCTCAGCATTCAGGGCTTTATGAAACCAACCGTGTTTCAGGACACCAGTAAACAACACGTGTATACAATCACCCAGAAATAAGCATGCCACAGTAATTAAATGAAGCAAATAAGTGATTAAATTTATCAACAAAACTCATCGTCACAAGCGTCAATGAGAAACCCTGGCAATGTCAAGGATTCATATAGCTGCCACGTCTGCAACGAAACGCGCTGACGAAATCGTCCACTCCGCGCAGAGCTGCATTGCAGTCGAAGCTGGCCGACATGCGCGTCTGACTGTGGCAGAAGTTGACGAAGAAAACTTTCGACGGCGAGAATGGGCCCACGTTAACAAGGCCCTTGCCATGCATCTTCGCCTGGAACGCGCGAAATGCCGGCAGAAAGGCTGGGCCGACTAGACCGAGCTCAGGCCACTGCGAACCAGTAGTATTGCTGGTGGTCGCAGAACCCCAAGGTGCGGTGTCGTTTCCGTCGTTAGCGCGGTTCGATGCGTCACCAGCCACGGCGTGACGCAACGCGGGGTCGTTTTCGAGGCCTTCCAAGAGGACATTCGCGAAGCCTGCGCCCAGACCGCCGTAGTTAATCGCACCGAAAGCCTCGTCGTGGGTGTAGTAAAACGGCTCGTGCACGGCGACCATCGACAAACTGAAGGTGTCCAATATGCTGTCGTAAGAGAACGGGTCCTTCGAGTTACCATGCGGCAGCCGCTTGTCCTCGAAGTACGCGCTGCCACCGATGAGCGCCGCGTTGCCGAGCCTCTCGGAGATCCAGTAGTCCAGCATGGTCTTCTTGCTCACGTACTCGAACGAGTAGACGCGCTGGAGCAGAGACACGGACTGGAACTCCGGTTTGGGCCACAAGTTGACGCTCAAGCGTTTCAGCTTAGTGGCGAGCAACTTCTTGACGTCGGCCGACAAGTCCGACTTGTCGTACTCGGCCACGACAGCCTCTCGAACGCTGGTCAGGAGTTCGTGGATGTCTCGCTGCTGGCGTCTACGAAAGTTGAGAGCCATGTGATTGACGAGTAGCAGGAGCTTGAAGGAAGTCTCGACCTGGGTCTCACAGAAGAGCGGGCGCAGCAGCTCGGCCTTCTCAACACTTCCGTACTTCTGGACGAAGAAACGGTTGTCCGCTACGGGTGCGTAGACCTGCAGCATCCACCAACCAAGGTGGCTCAACAATGCCGAGGCATCCGACGTCGTGATGATTTGACGGACGACGTCCAACGTGCCCGTCGCCTTCACGATGGCCGTGTCCTCTGGTTCGAAAGATGAGAAGTTCTCGGTAAGGAAGTACTTGCTCATCAATGAAACGAGGCGTTCTGTTTTCAGACCAAACGCTTGTGCTAGAGAGTCGAGCTTAAAGACCATGACAGACTTGTCCTTTGTGACGACTTCGGCGAGCTGAAAGACGATGAGCCTGGTTAGAACATACACAGCGTGATACGGGCAGAGTTCGGTTGCCACCTCGCCGCTGGCATTCCGAGTCGAGTCGGGGTGAAAGTAGGCCAAGTACTGGTCCAAGTATCGGAGAATCGTGGCATGGCTGGTCATGACGAGGTACTGGCCTTTCCAGAATTCGGCGTATATACTCGGATAGATGTAGATCACCTTACGACCTCTTGGGGTGTCGGCGGGCGGCGGAAGCGTCTTGACATCGAACCAGAGTGGTATGTTCCAGCGGATGCTCAAGTTGAGGTGAGCTTCAAACGGGTCCACGTCGGTGGGCGGCTTTTCGGGACAAGGAATGCCGAGGTCGCGCATCAATTGCTTGAACTTCCGGCGCGTCTCGGCCGCGTTCTCCGTGGCCCTGTTCACGTGAAAGGTATTGGTAAAATGTTTCGCCAACAGGTGAACAATTGGCTTGATACTACGCGTATACACTTTCGGGGCTGATAAAAATGGATACACAAGATTATAGATCTCTATGACAACATTATCTATCAGTAAACCAAGATTATGGCTGACATTAGTCATAATTAGTTTAACGCTAATCATTAGTCTCTTTGCACTTTCCAAGTATATACGAACATCAGAATCATGCAACTGAGATGTTCATTTGGCTGCATGTACAGTCTGTTGCACACTTAGGCGAAATCTTGATGCATGACATCGAGGTGCAGCCAGCGCTGCAGTCGCACGCCGGCCGCATCTCGCGCATGCGCAAAAGTTTGAAGAGCATGGTGTTGAACTGCATCGTCTGCTATATACAGTGGTGCGCGCTGGCAACATTGTCGGGCAGCCTGCTAATTTCATCGTTGCTGTGGCAACTTGACCGATATTCTGGACTAAACTTCGCGGTATCAACCTGTCCGCCTTCATTGGCTATAATGGTGTTCTGTAAAAACAGCATTCGACAACATACGTTGTTTGATCTTGCGAAACGGGATAGTGAGTGCGTTCTAGAATATTTTATTTTGGTGTGTCCACCACAATACGCTGTGACGGATAACATCATATTGAGGACGTACAGGGCATGATATTTATTTCACGCTAGAAGAACGAAGCACTCTACAGCGACTGCCGTGCAGCTATGCGTATTCAACTCAATAAAACAACCGGCAACGTGTTCAGGATTGATGTAGGTCAAGATAACAACCTGAACGTGCTACTCGATAGCACTCATAACATGAGGCAGCACTCACTCACCGGCACCGAAATGAACGCGTGAAGCCTCCAACTTCACTTAATGCGCCGTCATGTCCCCAGCGGCAACGATACGACGGTGCTCATTTTGAGCGGAGTGAGGCGTACAGTGACGCGATGATCGACGTCGGTCCAGTTTCCGCAGTAACGATGAAATTCGCCCGCTGCCCGACAATGCGGTCAACGCGCACCGCCGGCAGTAGCCGCAGTTCAAAACCACCCTTGATATTCTCCTCTCCCTTTTTTTATAAATAAAAATGTTGTATCATCAACCGTTCAGCACTGTGCCCCTCCAGCGTCTACCGCACTGGCCACATCATGACCGCATCGCGATGCTATGTGCTACGAGATTTTCACCCGAAGTGTGAAACAGGCTTTGCATCCCCTTTTCGTAAGAAATACATGACCAATTCACCACGCCTCGTCACGCAATGAGCACGGAAGGCACCTGTTACAATATACGTCTGCCCTCAAGAGGTGATAGACAACCGAGTCGGCTATTGGATTACCTTCGACAATGTTGAACCCAACGTTACTAGACTCTGCAGGATCTAGTAACGTTGGTTGAACCTTTCCCAACATAGTTGAAATGTACGTCTGCTGACTGCTTTCGAAACTTCAACAATAGGCTTAGCGTTTTCCCAAATTGAAGTAGGTTAACAACCTTATTGCGACAGCAATCATGTGCACATTCCCGGCTGTTTTTTGCCGTCGGTGTCGCTGTTGGTCACCGCCATCATGCATATATATATATATATATATATATATATATATATATATATATATATATATATATATATATATATATATATATATATATATATATATATATTGTCACATGCGTCTCGCGAAAAAGACAAAGGCGATAGCGCATACGCGCATCTGCACGCTTTTATGCAGAACGCAACAACGAGAAAGATGAGGAACTCTCTCTCACGCGGTCAACAAAAAGACCGTCCCGCTGCTGTTTTCTCAGCGTCTTCGAGTACGACCTCTCTCTTGACGTCGCGACACTGGTGGAGGTGCTGGGGCCTGCAACCTGATGCAAGAAAGCGTTGTTCGGGACCGTACACCCAGTCCGGAGCCTCAACGTCTTGTTGCGACTCCAGTACACCGATTCAGCCGGCGCCTATTAGGCCTAAGCCCAGAACTCTTGACGGCATCTCCTGTTACCAACATGGCGGCCCCTTCAGCGTCTGCGAATCTTCCCCCGGCCCAGACGACTCACCCTTACCAGGTAACTTTTGAGACTCCTCGTGTTCCCGAAGTCTTCCGTGGAGAACCGTATGAAGATGTCGAGGACTGGCTCGACCAGTTCGAGCGGACCGCTGTGGTGAATCGTTGGAGCGCGCAAGAAAAACTTGGCCGTGCCTACTTCGCAATGGAAAATAGCGCTCGCACATGGTACGAGAACAGGGAGCCTACTTTCCAAACCTGGGACAATTTCCGCCAAAAGCTTCTCGAGACGTTCCTGAGTGCGGACCGACGGGATCTCGCACAGCAGATGATCGAAGCCCGCATGCAAAAGCCCAACGAAAGCGTGGCCATGTTCGCTGAGGATATGGCCCGCCTATTTCGCCGCGCTGACCCTGACATGCCCGAGGCAAGGAAAGTTCGTCATCTGATGCGGGGAGTTAAGGAACCGCTTTTCGCCGGCCTTGTACGAAATCCGCCAACAACAGTGGATGAATTCATCAAAGAGGCGACTGTCATTGAGCGGGCGCTCCGGCAACGATGCCGCCACTTTGACCGCCTGCCCGGCCAAACGCCTGTTGGTGCCGCCGCTCAAAACGCCGCCGTTTCTGAAAACTCTTTACGGCAAATGATCCGACAAATCCTGCGGGAAGAGCTGCGGGCCCTCGGCCTTCTGTATACCGATCCCCCAGTCGCTTCTGTTGCAGAAATCGTGCGCCAGGAACTACGGCAAGCCTTTCCCTCACCGGCGCCACCACCCGAACCACGTCCACTAACCTATGCTGATGCCGTCCGCCGTCATCCACCTGCCCCAGAAGAACCACCCTTTCAGCCACGGCCCGTTACCTTGCCGTGGTGGCAGCGTGAACCTGTCCGGTGACCACCAGTACGTCGGACCGACTTGTGGCGCACCGCCGACCGTCGACCCCTTTGTTTCCACTGCGGCGAACCAGGCCACATCTCGCGCTACTGCCGTCATCGAGAAACCCGGGTTGGAAACTTTTCTCGGCCCGCTTCTTTTTATTCTGAAGACCCTCGCGACCATGGCGCTGATCGTCTACCGACCAACCAAGCGTCTTCACCAAGTCGTCGCTGGCGGTCTCCCTCACCTGCACGAGGTCAGAATTCCCCGAATCGCCAAAGATACGCGGACGCCATCAGAAACCGCTCCCCAAGCCCGTGCCAGGGAAACTAACTGCCGCGACCTCCGGGGGCAAGGTTGCCAATTGCCGAGACGCCAAGAAGACCCCCTTGCCTCTACACAAAGACGACGTGACGACGGTGATGACGAAGACGACAACAACAACGAGTACTACTGCCAATGAATTTGTACGTGCCGACCTCAGCGTTATTATAGACGGACACCACGTAACAGCACTGGTTGACACTGGTGCTGACTTCTCTATTATGGGACAAGAGCTCGCCGACCGCCTTAAGAAGGTAAAGACGCCGTGGAGTGGGCCGAGCATAAGGAGTGCTGGTGGGCAGCTAATGACGCCAACCGGTAAATGCACCGCTCGGCTCGTAATCGATGATTCGAACTTCGTCGCCACTTTTGTCATTTTACCGGACTGTTGTAAAGAGTTAATTTTGGGTATGGATTTTCTGCGAGAGTACGGTGCTATCATCAACATCCCAGAACGTATCGTCACATTTTCCGCCCATCCTTACGTCGACGCCACCACTGAAGAACAACTGCAACGTTTACGTGTAGCCGAAGATGTGATGCTCCTGCCGAGATCTTGCTGCCTTGTGTCGGTGTTGTGTGAACGCCCGTGCCGTAATGAGGTGATAGCGGAGCGAATAGACACGCTATTGCTTACGCAAGGTGTTTCAATAGCGAGAGGCATTCTGGCACTAATTGATGGGCGGGCAGAAGTCCTCATCACCAACTTCAGCAACGAGCGTCGTCACATCCAGAAGGGCACCGCGATTGCCTACTACGACGACGTGGACCAAGCCAGAGATTGCTTCGCTTTGCAACCGGACGAGGCGACCATCCCAGCCTCGACACCTTTGTCTGTCAACATTTGCTCAACCCTGTCAGCCTCGGAAAAACAGCGCCTACTAGAGCTGATACACCAGTTCAAAAATTGTTTTTCGTGCACGTCGAAAGTCAAGCAAACACCACTGACCCGGCACCGAATAATCATTGAAGAAAATACGAGACCGATCCGTCAAAACCCATACCGTGTGGCTCCGAAAGAACGTGAGGAGATCCAAAAGCAAGTTCAGAAGATGCTCCAAGATGACGTAATACAGCCTTCCAAGAGTCCCTGGGCATCCCCCGTGGTATTGGTTAAAAAGAAAGACGGCAGCTTGCGTTTCTGTATAGATTACCGCAAGTTAAACCAAGTAACGAAGAAAGACGTCTACCCACTGCCACGTATAGATGACTCTCTTGATCGGCTGCGGCATGCACGCTGTTTCTCATCGATGGACCTGCGAAGTGGCTATTGGCAAATAGAGGTCGACGAGAGAGACCGTGAGAAAACTGCTTTCGTGACGCCCGACGGTCTTTATGAATTTAAAGTACTTCCATTCGGGTTATGCTCAGCGCCAGCCACTTTTCAGCGTTTAATGGACACTGTGCTATCAGGACTTAAGTGGCAGACGTGCTTGGTTTATTTAGACGACGTTGTCGTCTTCTCAGCTACATTCGAGGAACACCTAAGTCGATTATTCGCAGTTCTAGAAGCTATACGTTCGGCTGGCCTGACTTTAAAGCCAGAGAAGTGCCATTTCGGTTTCAGCGAACTTTGCTTCTTAGGCCACGTGGTCAGCCACGAAGGTGTTCGACCTGACCCGGGCAAAATCGACGCTGTCGCAAAGTTTCCCGCACCGCATGACAAAAGAGCAGTGAGACGCTTCTTAGGCCTCTGCGCTTATTACCGACGATTCATCGCCAACTTTTCGTCTATTGCGGCGCCTCTGACGCGGCTCACACGAGAGGATGTCCCCTTTCTTTGGAGCGAAAAGGAACAAACAGCGTTCAACGAATTACGCCAACGCCTCCAAACACCTCCGGTTCTGGCGCACTTTGACCAGGAAGCGCCAACAGCACTTCACACCGACGCAAGCAATGTAGGCCTGGGCGCCGTACTGATACAATGGCAAGATAACTCCGAGAAAGTGATAGCCTATGCCAGCAGAGCTCTCTCTCGCACGGAAGAGAACTACTCGACTACCGAGAAAGAGTGCCTCGCCGTGGTTTGGGCGGTTCTCAAATTTCGACCGTATCTGTACGGCCGCTCATTCAAGGTCGTCAGTGATCACCACTCGCTTTGCTGGCTCACTAACTTGAAAGACCCATCCGGCCGTTTAGCACGCTGGAGCCTTCGCCTTCAGGAGTTTGATATGACCATTATTTATAAATCAGGGAAGAAGCACACCGACGCAGACTGTCTCTCGCGGTCACCCGTTGAGCCTGCCGCTATTAATGACGAGTCTATGGACGCCGCATTCTTGGGAGTCATCAACGCGGCCACTATCTCACAAGAGCAGCGCCGTGACCCTGACCTGCTTTCGCTTATCGATTTCTTAGAAGGACGACGGGAAGACGTGCCGCGAATTTTTGCGAGAGGAGTGCCATCTTTTCGTTTAAGGAACGACGTCCTATACAAGAAAAACTTTTCTCCCACCGGCAGCCCATACTTGCTCGTCGTCCCTGCCGCACTGCGAAAAGAAATTCTGGAAGCCTGCCATGACGAAGTCACCTCTGGTCATCTCGGTTACACTCGAACATTGTCCCGTCTGCAAAACAGTTACTACTGGCCTAACCTACCTGCTGCTGTGAAACATCACGTCCAAACATGTGCCGACTGTCAAAGACGCAAAGCACCACCCGGCAGGCCGGCAGGCTTATTACATTCCGTTCAAGTGCCAGCAAAGCCATTCGCCCAAATCGGAATGGATTTCCTGGGCCCATTCCCAACTTCTACGACAGGGAACAGATGGATCATTGTCGCCACTGATTACTTGTCTCGCTACGCAGAAACTAAAGCCATGCCGAGGGCCACAGCAGCAGAAGCGGCTCATTTCTTCATAGAAAACGTCGTCCTTCGGCATGGTGCTCCAACAGTTTTCATCACGGATAGAGGAACTGCGTTCGTGGCAGAACTTTTGGAGTCGGTTCTCAGGCTCAGTGGTACAGCTCACCGGAGAACAACGGCGTACCACCCACAAACGAACGGACTAACAGAGCGGCTTAATAAGACCCTCGCAGACATGCTCTGCATGTATGTCGACACAGAACACAAGAACTGGGACAAAATCTTGCCTTATGTGACCTTCGCCTATAATACTGCCCGGCAGGAAACTACCGGAATGACGCCGTTTAGTTTAATACACGGGCGCGAAGTCACTACAACGTTGGACGCTATGCTGCCGCACGAGTGTGACGACACTCACGCTGACGCCGAAGAATTTGGTCAGCGTGCCGAAGAAGCCCGACAGCTAGCCCGCGTGCGTATTTGTCACCAGCAACACAAAGATGCGAAACGGTACGACCTACGACATAAATTGGTAACCTACAAACCAGGCGACAAGGTATGGGTCTGGATCCCAATACGTCGACGCGGACTTTCAGAAAAGCTATTACGACGATACTTTGGCCCATATCGAGTCACCCGACGATTGAACGACATCAACTACGAAGTTATTCCCGACGGCGATTGCAGTTCCAGTCGCCGAAACTGCTCACCCGAAATCGTGCATGTCATCCGGATGAAACCCTACTTGTCCAGCTAACTCTCGTTTGTCCTGATCGTGCCGGTGCATATGTGCGTTTTTATAAGTAGAGTGCCTTGGCTGCGCATCGGGACGATGCCATTTTTGGAGGGAGGCAAATGTCACATGCGTCTCGCGAAAAAGACAAAGGCGATAGCGCATACGCGCATCTGCACGCTTTTATGCAGAACGCAACAACGAGAAAGATGAGGAACTCTCTCTCACGCGGTCAACAAAAAGACCGTCCCGCTGCTGTTTTCTCAGCGTCTTCGAGTACGACCTCTCTCTTGACGTCGCGACAATATATATATATATATAGATAGATAGATAGAGAGAGAGAGAGAGAGGACTCGAACGTGTGACCTCTCGGGTCGGAGAGCGTGTCGTTAACCGTTGAGCCACTAAGATGCACGTCATTCAATGTTCCAACCATGTTTTCAGCATTACCAGCGAGATGGCACTAAGAGCGCGCTCGGCGCAACGCGGCGACGCAACGCGGCGACGCGCGCATCTCCTACGCGTATTTTGCACCGCGGGCGAAGAGGGGGGATGAATCAGCTCGTGCGTGCGCGCGCTTATCTCGTGGTGCGGAGAATCGTGCCCCTTGGCCTTCCACTGGAATTATTTCATTGTAGTTACCGGGCGCGCCAAGGTGGCTTCGCTCGCTGCGCAGCCCCCGTTTGCGAAAATGGCGCGCTTTTCAGACAGAGCGAAGTAACGACCATGGCATTTGTTGATTCATGTTCATCTGTACCTGTGAGCCCATTTCGTGTGTCATTTGTGTGTGAGTAACGCACAGCATGTTTTCATCCGCTTGCCTTTTCTTTTTGCATTAGATTCCAATGCGTTGCTATCGTATTCACTTATTCGCCTTTGCGGCGAGACTGAGAGTTTTGTCGTATTACATGTACCCACTTTAACTTGGTTTTTAAATCTGCAATAACAGGAGCTGGAGAGATCACGTGAGTAGATGATTATATGGACAACTTGGCCATCTACGAGTTGGCATATGTCAACCACACACTCCCTGCGCAATTCACCTGGTATTGCACGCGCTGATATCCTACGCTGTGGCAGCTGTGGTTGAGCAGTTTAAACCTCTGGATGCATGGTTCACTGGTAAACTATTTCACAGCCATCCTGAATAAATTCTCACACCTTCACGGCTATCTCATCTTTACCAAATTCCTTGAAATCACGTGAATTTTTGTATCACACGCCAGTGTCTGGTTGAGCCATTTAGGTAGTAAAATGAACCGTTGGGCTATTTGGAACACTTGCACGATTGACGCAGCGCTAGAGGCGAAGACGAGGGGAACGCACAGTGCACAGGACTGCAGCACTCGTTCAGGTATATAATCATTCAGGCAACCAACCTGTGTGCACATGCTTCGAAGGAATCGGATATGAGGCGTTCCAGCGGCGACGTATGGCGGTGCAGTCGTATCTCGTCTACCACCATGCGGCCCCAGGCGTATTTCACGTCCCACTCGTAACGCCAGTGTTCATCCAGCTCCTTGGACGGGTCGGGGAGCCAGCGCGAGCTGACGTACGCCTTGAAGTCGTGGCACGGGTCGACGCTGGTGTTGAGCGTGTCCGCGAGCAGCGCCTCGAACCGGGAACAGCCTTTGGTGCGACACGAGAGACTTAAGCGTTCCTCCGATCGCTCACCGTTTCCTGCGTACATCCGAGCGATCATCGCACAGACGTAGAAGATGGCTACCACGGCAACGACGATGACGGCGGCAGCGGCGAACACGACCGCGCAAACCACCCGCTTGGAGTAGGTGACCGGCGCCTCGTCGCGCAATCCACTTGGAGACTGCGTGATACAAAGAGAACAGTAGTTGAGCATTGAGATGTTCCATTCCCGGGACAAGCAACTCTTTTTCCGAGGTGCCCGCCATGTGTCCTCTTATTGAAGTCATTTCCGTGACGGAAATGGGGGTCCAGCAGAAGTTGACGCACGTCATTTCCGTCACGGAAGTGACGTGCGTTAATTTCTGGTGGGCCCCTGCATAACACATATTTGCATTAAAATATTTCTTCTGGTGTTTAGTTCACACATACTGTTAGCGATATATCGAGCATCGACACAATAAAAACAGACGTTGCAAAGTACCACCTAACGAGAAAACTTTGCTCTTATATTTTAGATTAACATCACTGTCTCTCTCTCGCCTAATGCAAGGAGGTCTTTTGAATTTGTTCCGTCAGAATATTATGGTCCCCGCAGGAACGGTTATCTTTACATTTTCACAGATGCGAAGAATCAAAGTGCTGTAAGAAAACTAAAGTGTCTTAACTGGGTATTATGGACACTGTCAGACTTCTGACAAAAATTCGCTGCAATTCAAGCAAAGGACTAAAAAAACGGATATATAAAGCTTACAGACTGCTGTCGTATGCCCACTTACTGTTCTATGCCAGGACACTCACTGACCCTTATGGTGTAACCTTTCGAGATGGGGTGTGTTTATTCTCCCGGCCATTGGGATAATTGATCAAAAACATTTTCTCCCGGCAGTCGCCTCTCATTGGCTCTCATAAGTCACGTGACCAACTGCTGGAATAAATTTTTTTCTATGATTCTTCCGGAAAGCGGTAGAACTTGACCTAACCTATTCAACATAACCTAACGTAACCTAACCTAACCCAACGCACGCGTTGCCACGTCTGTCCATATGTCTTGCAGCCTAACCTAACCTAATCTAACGCAGGCTAGGGTACGTACGCCCAGTCTGTCCCGCAACAGCCAGTTTTTTCTCTCTTCTCCCCGCGGCAGTTAGTCACGTGACATATGAGAGTCATTGGAAGTCGACCACTGAGAGAATTTTTTTGAACAATTATCCCGGTTGCCGGGAGAATCGACACTGCGTTTGAGATGAGTATACAATGAACAAGAGAGCGCCACGTCGGTATAATCCTCTAGCTCTTCTAAAAAAAAACCGGTTTCTGCTCGGCACTGGGAATCAAACCCGGTACGTGCACTGCATTGGAAACGGACGCTCAACCATGCATCCCCCAGTACGGTAGCAATTTATTTTTTAAAAAAAAGATTAAGAACGATGGTGAATTTACATTTATGCGTACGTAAAAAAAGATCAGCGCCACCTGATCTATATCAATCTGGAGATTTGGAATGCATCGTACGTCAAACTGTTACCTTACAACGCAAAAAAACCCGCAATGTAGCTTCGTGGGACTCTCATTCGAAAGCTTAATTGACACCATCAACGTGTCTCCACTCAACTGTGGCGTTCTGTTCGGAAGCGACCACGATTTCTTGGCGGCTGCAAAGAGGCGCGGAGTCAACCGCGATGCTTGGTTGGTTGGTTCCTCAACACCTTTGTCTTGTCTTGTCTTGTCTCCTAGAAGATTTTGGCTCATACCCACATGGGGGATTGGCCACACTGTACCTCATGATAGATAATTTTTATAACGCTTGCTAAAAAAATATAAAGAGAAATTAGATAGAAACAATAAATGTTCCTTTGAAAAAAAAACGTGATAAAATTGTAGAAGAATACGATAAAACAGAATATATAAAACGAATTAACAAGAATGAGGAAGGGGAAGAAAGAATTGGATATATCTGGCAGTACCACTAGCAGCGTATCCTTCCGGTTGCCTGAATGAATTTATGTAGCGCTGACAGAATAGCACTGTGGCCCACACCCAACTGACTGGCTCCAAACGATAATACGGTGGATGTATTGACTGGCAATCCGAGCATACCAATCGGTCTTTCAAGAATTATTCGGCGCAGTGAGGCGAAGCGGCGGCATGTGAGAAGAAAGTGATCTATTGTTTCCGGTTCATTGCAAACTACACATAGGTTAGTTAATGAAAATCCTGATTTGTTGAGATAAAAATTTAACAGAGGAACTCTACAGCGAAAGCTTGTGAGGGTCACCTCACATTGACGGGAAAGGCATTTTGCGGTGTTCCATGTGAATTGCAAGTGCCGAAATTCTTCAGATTGTAGAAGCGACGTTTCGTTCATTTTTAAGATTAACAGGCGTTTGAATCGTTCGGCAGTAATAAAAGGAAACTGTGGAGCTACTGGCACCACAGGGAAATTTAAAGATGCCGAAGCGAGCGAATCAGCAATTTCATTTAGTTCAATTCCAGCATGCCCGGGGACCCAAATAAACCGAACTTCTGATAGGCTATGCGGTACGAGAGACCAAAATATCCTGAGAAGAGGAGACTTCTTTGCGGACGTTAGATGTGTACATACAGACAAAGCATCCGAAATAATAATAGCTTTTGATTGCTGATAATTTAGTTTTCGAAGAGCCAATGTAATAGCCAGGAATTCTGCGAGATAGATTGGTGTGAAGTCAGGCAATCGGAGCGCAAAAGACCAATTAAGCTGATGAGAAAAAATACCTACTCCAGCCTTCTGAAGATTTTGCGTTGCGTCCGTCGAAATTACTACGTATTTAGGAAAATGACTTAGATGGTCTTGAAGGAGGCCCTCCAGAACATGCTTTGGAAGTAACTTGGCATTTTTTGGAAAAATATCATCGAAAATTAAGTCAACTGGCACCGAGCATTGGGTTTGGGGAGTTAAATGATGCACTCCCGCTTTCACCTGGAGCCATCTTCTTCTGCGTCATTGTTTCGTCTCGAGCAACAAGCATATGCGCACGTACCTGATGACCTCGTCATTGCCTCTAAGTATAGATCCCCACCACATGGCAACATTGTAGGGAATCAAAATTCAGGAGTCCTTCGCCCGTCGGAGAAATAGGGGAGGGGGGAAGAGCAAACCTTTGCTCAAGACCTACGCCGCGGTAGCATAGCGTCTACGGTGCTCGTATGCTGACCGGAACGTCCCTGGTTCGATCCTCGTGTCGGCGGTGGCATTTCGATAGAGGTGAAACGCAAGGAGCCTGTGTATATACTGTGCCATTTTCCTCTCTAGCGTCGCCTTCTCACTAAGGTATACGCTGCCATGTTGAGATGAATCGTCAGCACAGCATCCCGCACTTCCCTTCCATCGATAATGTGCACTTAGCCTCTGAGCACACGGAGGCAGCTCGAAGTGGAGCTCGTGCACGGCACTACCAGCGGCTTATAAATCATGGCCGCTGCACGATTCTTCAATGCTGAGACGTTTATAAGTTTATAGTCCATTAGATGTCCAGTTCTCTATCGACAATTAAAAAGTGTAAAGAGAAGAAGCCTTCATTATTGTATTACAGTAGTTGCGCATCCCCGAAATACACAATTTTGAGCATCCCCGAAATACACAAGGAAGCAGTTATCTGATGCGCACAATTTTCGAACGTGTTAGTTCGCTGCGAATGGCATTGCCTTTCGGGGGTAAGTCCGCTCAAAGGGCAATACACTAAAAAAATACACCATTTGTTCTGACTTCGTCACTGAGGCAACTCATTTCTTCCAACACAACAACGAAACATATCATACAACGCTGCAGAATTTTCCACAACGTTTGCTGAAACAAGTGAAACAGATGACGCATAAATCAAAAATTATTTCACCAAAATTACAAACGTAACTGAAATAAAGTTCCGCGGAAAACAAACACATTGCGCTGCCACAAAGATGGCGGCGCCCGGCTCATGAGTAACGCGTGGCGAATAGAAAGCCGCCGGCCAGTGGACGACCCGACTTCCCGCGCACGGCCTCCGTGACGACGCGTCAGGAAGCGTCCAGGATCTCGGAGGACATGACAGGCCACCCTAGACGCTTGGTTTTGTGACCGCGCCCAAGAAGACGACGCTGCTGGGGTCCTTGCCGAGCACCAGAAACAGGAACGGTCGGTCCACCGTGAACTCCAGGTTGCGGCCGTCCGCACAGTCGGCGATGGGCGGAAGACCGGTCAACCGCGCCTCACTTCTCGCCGCCGCCGAACGCAGACCCAGCCGGAACACGGCGAAGTGCTTGGCGGCCGACACCTTCAGCCGTCCTGCAGCGCCTGTTTCGCATAGAAATGTTAAAGATTGGAAGGATGGTGAGCTGAAGATTGCATACATTGTGGGCATTTTTATTATGCTGATATTCATCTGTACATTACCATCAACATAATGCTTTCGTAATGCATCCTCATCGCTGTCGTGTATGATCATTGTCATCCTGAGAGGATCGTAGCTGTTGGTCATCGGGATCTCGGCCCAAATAAAGGTAGTCTCAGCCAGAACCTCCAAATAAGTATATTTCTGACTCTTCTGAGGTCTCTTCAACCCCCATTTCGTGATGGTCTGCAACGGCGTATACAAGACATGGGCGTAGGAAAGGGGAGACAAAATAGGCACTTTCCCACTCCCCTGTACCCCTTTACAATGCAAAATGGTTTTGCACCCCTAAGACAAAGCCTTGCTACGCCCATGCTACGCCCAATGTGGGGCTTTCCCAACCAAAAACCACCATATATTTATGAAAAAACGCCGTAGTATGAAGCTCCAGAATTTTTTTACGATCTGGCATACGTGCACTGACATGGCACAGCGCACGGGTCTGTACCATCGCGCCTCCATCAAAATGAGACCCCCGTGGCGGGGATCTAACCCGCTACCTTCAGTTCAGCAGCCGAGCACCCTAACCACTCATTCACCGAGGCGCATGAGCTGCCATATCTTATGAGCGAGATACGATTGCTGACCGAAATTGACTACTACATTAAGCACTAAACAAAGTTTGTGAAAATAACTTAAGGATGTACATTCTTGCAATTTCCAGTTCTTCACACATTTCCGAATACGAAGCGACCGCGCCAGAATGAAAAGAACAACCATGCATTCGTTCAATCTCAATTCGAAGAATAAATTGAGATTGTAGTGCGCTTACCATAAAATAGGGAGATGGGCATCCACCCGGTCGCGGTACGACGATACAAAGAAAGCCGTGCGGATTCCCCCGGACCAGGAGACGTTTTTGTTATAGCTTAGAAGATTTCTTTCTATTGTCTAGATTTTCCCGCAAGTAGTACAGTACGAAAGTCCGTATCTTGAGTTACTGTGTATGCCCCCTTGCTTCCTGAGGGCGCGCATACTAGCCATTTATTAGGCTTTCTGCACCGATTGCCACGTGGCCAATAAATGGAAAGATGATCATGAATATTACATTTGGTTTCATCATTATCTGTTTACCCTTCTTGTTTCCGGCTTAAAATGTTGAAAACTTCTTATCCTCAGACGGAGAGCCGTAACTGCAAAAGAGACGTACCTGCTCCGGTCATGTCGGAGAAGTCTGCCGCGTCTCCGAACGCGTCCCGAACGCCCATTGCAGGCAGAAGTTGAGCGAAGTCCGTGGCACAGCAAAGCCTCAGCCTCGGCAGCGTCACATCGACGAGACCCAGCTGCTCAAGGCGGTCCAGGCTGTCCATGATCTTGTCCTTGGAGAGATTCCGCTCGAGCGACGCGAGTCCGCCGATCGGAGAGTCCGGAAGGAACACGACCAGTGACTTCAGGAGCGGCGAGTTGTACGGGATCTCGAGCACGGTCACCGCGATGTCGTGGCACCTGGGACGCGGATGAATAAATATGAATGAGAAGACGAATGACGAGAACGTGGACGTGAGCACGTGGGTGGCGTAAGGTTTCCAACGCAGTGTCCCCTCCCCACGCAACTAAAAGAGTCCAAAGGAAGACGAGTTTCTCATTGAATGCAAAAACGAAAATGAAGCAATGACGAGCTGCGCACAACTGACTGCCTTTGGTTCCTACCTTTCCAGGATCTAAATTGGGGAGTAAACCATTCTACGAATGCAACATCAGGGGTCCTCTGCGAAAAGTAATGTCACAATTTGCGTAGTCATATCCCTTAATATCGGACGATGCTGGGACAAATTCGAATAAGTAAATATAGGTGTTTCATTTCGGCGCCCGGCTCCAGATGTGATTGTGGGTCCGGAACGCCCCAAATCAGCCGACAAAGCACTACGAAGAGTAAGATATCATGGAGTGAGGCCTTAGAATGCGGCGTTGCAGTACCGAGGGCAGGTTTTTTCATGGTTTGACTATGACAGGAATGCCTTATATCGCACAGGTACGGCACTTACGTAGCCACGGGGGAGGGGTTTGGGAATAAGGCTCCTCCCCCACCCACTGAACTATGCGTGGGATGAAGAGTCGGTGAAAGACTGATCCCAACATAAAACGTAACCATGTTTATTAACGTGGTAGCAACAGCAGGGCAAGCGTGCCGATGCTGCGCTCGAACGCTTAGAGAAACAATCATTCAAACCAAACTTGGTAGCTTGGGTTATATAGCCGTCTGTGGTGCCGTCAGCCTCCGGCGAAAGAACGGTGGCGCTGTCCGTTATCGGACGCGCGTGTTGCAGCAAGTGGCCGTGTCACGCCGGGCTTATCAGTGGCGAGACAAAGGATGCGCAGGACTGTGCGCAGTGGTCGCCATATCACCATCCTTCCCCCCCCGGAGTGCAGAGCCCTCAGGGTCTGTAAAGATTTGGGAGGCGTACGAGAAGTCCTGATCGTGTCGTGAAAAGAGCGGCCTGCGATTTCGGTGGCTGTGGAAGTATGCCTGAGAAAGGAGTTGCGCTGCCCGGTTCGTTCGCCGTGATGTATGCGGGTTTGAGTCGGTCTATAGAGACGCAGACGTCATTCCTGTTTAGGCACAGAGAGGTAGTCTTGTCACGATGTACTACTAGGTAGGGCCCACTGTAGGGTGGCTGGAAGGGCCGGCAGATGGCGTCATCGCGGGGGAAAGCGTGCGTGCACAATGCCAGCTTCTTCAACACAAGAGGTGTAGGCTCGCTGTGGTGGGCGGCAGGCGATGGGCGTAAGGCGGTGATTGTGCGTCAGAGCCAAGCGACGAAGTCGGTGGAGTCTGACGTCGAAGTGCTGGATGGCAGAGCTGCGAGAAATTCAGCTGGGGGACGGAGTGCTTCTCCGCAGACGAGCTCTGTTGGCGTAGCGAGGATTTCCGGCTTGAAGGTGGCGGGAAGACCGAGAATGATAGCCGGGATGGCCTCGAGCCAGGTTGATTCCGGATGGCACATAATGTCTGCCTTGAACTGTCAGTGAAAACGATCGATCATTCTGTTGGCGCACTGGGTGGTAACTGGTGGTCCTCAAGCGTTCAAAACCGATAGTCAGTCCGATAAGCCTGAAGAGGTGCGACACAAACTGTCGTCCTTGGTCAGTGGTTACACGGTGGGGGCGCCGAAACGAGACACCCAGCCAGTAAAGAAAGCCGAGGCGACGAATTCCGTGGTGATTCCCTCGAGGGGCCATGCCTCGGGCCATCGAGTGTAACGGTGATGGCGTTGAGGCAGTAGCGGTAGTGTCCAGCCGGGGGAAAGGGTCCTATGATCTCAAGTGAACGTGCTCGCAACGACCAGAGGCAATGTTCCGAGTGGGGACGTGACGTGCTGTCGACTTTAGCGCGTTGGCAGTGAATGCAGGAGCGCGCCACGTGCGACAATCCCGCTGCATGGAGGGCCAAACATAGCGGTCAGCCACGATGCGTGTAGAGGCACGTATGCCGGGGTGGCTGAGTTGTGGAGCTGGTTTAAAAGGCCTCGGCGATGGCACAGGGGCAAAGGAGATTGTTTTTGCCGACCCTGGAAGGGGGACTTCTTTTAGCTGAAGTGAGGACATGCCCATGAGAAGTTGCGGCAGCTCGGCGTCCTCGGCGAGGATGTCTGCTGTTATTTGCACCGAGCTGATGGTGGCCACACGTGAAAGCGGTCGACGACCACGTTGTCTTTCCCGCTGATATGTTGGATGTCGGTGGTGAACTGTGCAATGAACGACAGTTGGTTCTGCTGAACAGGCGGGAGTTTGTCGCGGCGTTGAGAGAAGGCGTATAGTTTAGAGGCTTGTGGTCGGTATAGATGGTGCAATATTGCGCTTCGAGAACGTGGCGAAACTGATGAACTGCTTCGTATATCGCCAGAAGTTCTCTGTAGTAAGCTGGCGAACTTGAAGGTGCAGTAATCGTGGTTTCGTCGGTGGAACTGGCCACTGAAGGGGTGTCCTTTCGAGCTGAGAAGAATGCCAAGGGGTACCAGGTGTTCTCCACGCGTTGCACGAATTGGCACCGACAGCGAAACCAGAGGCGTCCGTGAAGAGTCTTAAGGGAACATCAGGCATGGGATGAGAGAGGAGCGTGGCAGTACAGAGCACTGCCTTGCATTCCTCGAAAGTTTGCGCCGAAGTCGGTGTCCACGTGACGGGTTTGTTTCCTCGTAGACCAGCAAAGACATCATGAAGGGGCGCCTGGTAGTCGGTGGCGTGTGGTAAGAAATGCCTATAGAAGTTCAGCATGCCGAGGAAACGGTGAAGGTCTTTAGCGGAGGAGGGTTGAGGGTACTTCTGCAAGTCAGAGATACGTTCACACAAGGATATAGTTTCCTCAGATGAAACTTCGTGGCCGAAAAAATGAACGGTGGAAGCACCGAGCGTGTTCTTCTGAACGTTGACGAGCAGGCCGTGGTCGTTAAGGCGCTGGAGTAACAGACGAAGGTATCCGTGGTGTTTTTTCGGCGTCACGTGGAAATACCAATATATCGTCAAGATAGACGAAACAGAAGTCAAGGCCACGAACGACTTCGTCGATGAAGTGCTGAAAAGTTTTCCCTGCGTTCCTTAGCCCAACGCTTATGAAGGAAAATACTAACAAGCCAAACGGTGATAATTGCAGTTTTCGGGACGTCGTCCCGATTGACGGGTATTTGCGTCTAAGCCTTGACCAAGTCCAGCACGGAGAAGACGTGACAGCCGTGAAAGCGGTGGACGAAGTCCTGTATGTGGTGGACGGGGTACCTGTCCAGGATGGTGTGCGCGCGTTGAGGGCGTGGTAGTCGCCACATGGTCACCAGACAGCGGTCTTCTTCGGGACAAGGTGAAGTGGCGAGGCCCATGGGCCGTCGGAGCGACGGGCGATGCCTTCTAAGAGCATGACCTCAAACTGTGCCATGGCTATGCGCAAGCGCTCTGGGACGCGGATGGGGGGGAGCAGTGTTTTTCGGATATAGTGCATGGTGGTGCGTTGTACTATGCGTGGCAGTCCGCTGGGGTGCGTCAAACAGAGAAACTCGACGAGGATGGCATGGTACGGCAAGTGATTGACGATATTGAGGACCTTGATGCTTGGCTGTTAGGCGGTCATCCGCGAGCCAGGTGTGAGGTGTCCTGTTGTCGCGTCGATGAGCCTGTCTTTGCGGCAGTTCGGACGGAGGTTGTAGTGAGCCAGAAAGTCTGAGCCGATGATTGGCTCGGCGTCATCAACGATGAAAAAGTTCCAGTGAAGGTCGGGGCATATGTTCTTGAGCTGAACGTGCAGGCGCAGTGAGCCGTACGTCTTGAATGTAGACCGGTTAGCGGCGCTGAGCTCGAAAGATGTTGGTGGGCGAGGACCTTGAATGTGGGACCGCGGGTAGCAGCAGATGGCGGAACCGCTATCAACAAGGAACCGATGTTTTATGACTTCGTCGGTGACGAAGAAACGATGGCCTCCTGGTTGGCAGCTTTCGGTCGTCTCCACCAGCTGCCGTTAGTACTTCTCGTTGGCGGAGAAAGGTGGTCGACATTACCGGGCCCTGTCACCGCAGTGTCGATGGTAGTAGCAGCGGCCGTGCTCCAGGCTGGTGTGACGACAAGGTGTCACAGTCATAGCTTTGCGATTGGTATCGCTGACGCGTTGAAATTCGCTCACCTACGCATTGCTGAATGTAGCTCAGTTGTTGATCGATGTTGTCAATACGGCGCGCAAGCTCTGTGGTATTGAGTGGTGCGGCGACAGCCAGGATGGTCGGCAGTGACTGCGGCACAGAGACCTCGAAAATGCACTCTGCGATCTCGGCAAGGTTGTTGAGAGGAAACCTGGGCTAAGCCTGCAAAATTGCTTTGACATGCGGTGGAAATTGTTGAATCGAAATCACTTTCAGCAAGGAATCCGGGACTTCCATTTTGCCCTTGAAAGCACGCATGTGGCGGAGCAGCTGTGAAGGTTTGCGTTCGGCGAGCTTGGCGGACTGAAGTTGTCGCAACTTCTGTTTATCCGAAGGTGACAGGTGGCGTACGAGTTCGGTTTTGAGGTGTTAGTACCGGTTGGTCATTGGTGGGTTGACGAGGATACCATGGACCTCGTTGGTGAATCGAGCGTTCAAGTGGGCGACGATGTAATTATAACGAGTGCGGTCCTGCGCGATGCGCGCTAGAGAAAACTGAGCCTCGACATGGATGAACCGTACGTCGGGCGCCCCCGCCGAAAACGGCGGGAGCTCGACGATGACGTGACGTACGTCCATGTCTGCGGTGGTCACAGGAGTGGTGGCGCCCGCTGGAGCAGGGCTTTGTGGGGCGCGGTCCAAACGTGGCTGTTGGTGGGCCCGATGTTGCTCTTGCAGTTGTTGCACTTGTTCGCGAAGAGCGACGAGGGCTTCTTGCTCGGCCATGGTGATGTGGTTAGTTCGAATCCCGGGTCAACAGATGTGGGATGCAGAGCCGGTGAAGGACAGATTCCAACATAAAACGTAACGATGTTTATTGACAAGCATATAGTAACAGCAGGACAACCATGCCGATGCTGCGCTCGAACGGTTAGAGAAACAATCATTGAAACCAAGCTTGGTAGCTGCCTGTGGTGACGTCAGCATCCGGTGAAAGAGCGGTGGCGCTGTCCGTTATCGGACGCTTGCGTTGCAACAAGTAGCCGTGTCACGCCGAGCTTATCAGTGGCGAGACAAAAGATGCGCAGTGGTCACCATATATATATATATATATATATATATATATATATTGTAAGCACATTCCAAGCATCTGCCTGCGTCTTTCAATATATATATATATATATATATATATATATATATATGTGTGTGTGTGTGTGTGTGTGTTGCTACATTAAAATCTACCATCACGTATGGACGTATTGATGTAGCGTGCGACACTTAAAAAATAAAATTGAACCCCCCACCCTCCCTCCTTTCTAGCTACGTCCTACCGAGATAGATAATATACATGGCAGTTCGGTACGGCGCCCCTAGACGGCGCAACGTGCGCACGGCGCTGGAGCTGCCGCAAGCGTCGCGGAACCTTCCGCGGGATGGCTGGAACTGGGCGGGCAGTTTCGAGTCGAAATGCCACGCTGGTGAACACGAGCCGCGAGTCGGGACCCACGCAGTCGCCGGAGAACATGGGGCTCTCGAAGCTGAAGTCGGACAGCGCCTGGAACAGGCCGTCGATGTAGAGGCGGCACACTTCGGCGCACGTGGCGAAGTCCCTGAAACAGCAATTGACAGCGAAATAAGAGGGAGAGAAAGAAACACTTATTGTGTTCAGAAAAATTTATTGTAACGAACGTCAATACCACCCAACAGAACATTTTCTTCTTAGACATACAATAACGACGATGACAAAAAAGACGTCATTTTCATGAACATGTATATGAGATGACGCTGAAAGAACGTGTACATACGATGGTTCATACAAACACAACCACACAAAATATTCACTTATTACGCGACACCGCAGCTGGACTCGCACGCCCCACGAGTTTAAGACGGCTAGATCTGGCTCTGTAGTTTTCTGTAAGTTTCGCGACTTTGGCCAATTTTGTTATAAAGTGAATTGCATTGGAGATCACATTTCCAACCGATCCGCATACGTTCTTTTTGTCGGAAATTGCAACGTTTTATCATATAGTTATACCATAACATTTACATTAGCGAAACGAATATGTGGAGTTTAACTTCCCAAAACCACCATATGATTACGAAAGGCGCCGTATATAGTGGAGGGCTACGGAAATTTCGACCACCTGCGGTTCTTTAACGTGCACCAAAATCTGAGAACACCGGCCTACAGTATTTTAACCTCTCTCTAAAATGCAGCCGCTGCAGCCGGGATTCGATCCCCATTAGCGAAACAAAAGCCGTTCATTCAGTGTGATCGTGTATCACACTGACGTATTATGTACAAGGATAAAGTACGGAGCAGGCGCGTAACCAGAAATATTTTTCGAGGGGGGGGGGCACCTTGATTTTGGGAGCCCCCTTCCCCCTTAGAATGGCCATTTCTTGCTCTCCATGCCTTGGCGAAAAAGATTCCGGGTGGGGGGGGACGTGCCCAGTGTGCCACCGCCCCCGAGTACGAGTACATGCCCTCTTCCCAGCCTTTTGGCGTAACATTTCAGAAATTGCGGGGGCTTCTACTCTGGAACTAGGCGAAGCTTTTATAACTCGAATTTCGGCGTCGTAGGGGGAAAAACCGCGCGCCGTCGAGCGTGCAAAAAATGCTGCCTCAGAATGAGCACCGCTGACGCGTTATCTGGAGGCGAGCCATTTTCCAATTATTCAAGGTTCTCTCTCTTTCTTGGGCTCGTCGGCCACCAACCGTTTCCGATATGGCAGCCTGGTCTTTTCGTTCAGGTGTCTCATCATTGCCTTGTCCACATTTCATTGTTTTATGGATACGAACGCACGACTGTCGTCGTTTTATATAGCAACTGGAGTGTGCACTGCTCAAAGAGTTGTCAATGGTTCAGTTGCAGACATGGAGAAAAGATAAGAAGGGCGTTTCGCAGTTAGATATACAGACAGACAAACATACATGTTAGACATAGATTGATAAATAGATAGATAGATAGATAGATAGATAGATAGATAGATAGATAGATAGATAGATAGATAGATAGATAGATAGATAGATAGATAGATAGATAGATAGATAGATAGATAGATAGATAGATAGATAGATAGATAGATAGATAGATAGATAGATAGAAAAGTTGTATATCAGGCACTTGAACCCCACGTATCATTACTCATTTTCCCGGTAGGGCATTATTACGACCTCCCTGATTGCCGTGAACTCGGCACACATCGTTTATGCGGGTACGTACATGACGTGAATCTGGGGCGAGAACATAGCCAGCGGCTTGTGGTAGCGGGTGGCGAGGTGTACGCTGGCGTCGTGACACAACGCTAGGTAGCTGGTCATCGCGCCTGCCGCTCCCAACTTCCTCCTGGGCCGATGTAAGTCGCAGCAGAACAGCGTGCAGGCGTGCAGTCCGAAGACGTCCATAAGCGAACTCTGGCGGCGACCGACTCCGCATGCGGCAGCATCCCTGTGACAGGGAATGAAATATTAATCGTTCATGGTGACGGTGCCACTTAAGTATTAACCTTAACATGAACGAGATATCAACAACTTCGTCAAAAAAATCGATTTAGCCACATGGACTACGCAATGAATTCGATGCAACAAATTGGAATGTAATAAAATGTAATCATCTCTTTTGGATGCCATCTCCCGTAGCTCTACAAGAGAATACGGCCACTTCAAGGACCAAAGGGTTTTTCGCGCTGTCCGTCACCATAGCAGTGAAACTGCAGCAGCTACGAGGGTATACTAGCAGTCTACTGATGGCTCACTCGAGTGATAGCATACTTTTAAGCAAAGTTCACGATTGCTTCATACTTCTTCGCCTGACGAAAGCCGTCAACAGCAAGCTTTGCTCGCGGGACGACGTTATCGATTTGTGAACATGACGGCGATGGCAAAAACCCACTGATAGCGTCCTTATATAATATTGCAATAATAAAAGCGAACGAAATGTCCTTCGACAGGTTCTGGACGTAGATGGAGCACGTAGTCCAGGACTCCACAAACCACGGTAGCTGTGCGAGCTTTCTCCGACCATATTGGTAGTTGATACAGAAATACGACGCCTTATAGCGAGGGTTCCCACTGGGGCACTTCAGCAAGCCATCTTCAAAACACGTTGTCCTCCAACATCGCACCTTAAGGGTGTGACATGGTGTCATCCTGATGTCGAAATCTCCCAAGGAATCTTGGCGCATGTAATGACGCCATCTTATAACAATATGACACCTTCGGCTATTCTGGCCTCTCAAAGCGAGTTTAAAATGCTTGTAAGCTTCAAAAATTTTTAATTAAATAACAGTGTAGATCTATGACCAGCTCTAAAGGCCATCACGGAGGGTAGAAAAAAGTGTCCTAACTTGGCCAACCTCCTTCGCATGACTATCAGACAAGAGCGATTCGATTAAAAACTACCATGTACAAAACCTCAAAGTCTGGATATCTCCTTTCTTGCGCGATCTTGACGCAGAGTCACGCGTTGGGCCGACACTGCTGTTTACCCGAAGCGTTCGATTGCCAAGGGCCTCACGTATTTTGAAATAGCAAATGAAAGTCGTTCTGCGATCACTTTTCAGAATACTATTTCGTGGTGCCGTAGGGCCCCGCTGTCTGGGTGACCCACCAGGTATGAACTGTCTGTAAATGCGTCAAATCGATACAATGTTACTTCAAGTCACTCGATCTTCTGTTGCAGCAAAAATTATCTTATGCTTGTCAGCTTCGAATCAAGTATGTTGGTCATAACTATACCAGTGACTGTCTTGCCTAAAGCCCCTCCTTGCGTTTCCCACTGGCAGTAGACTCGATGGAGAGCTTTTAGTCTTGCCTATCCGCGCTACGTGCCCTGCCCATGCGCATTTCTACTTGGTTTCCATTAAGATGCCCTTAACAGCCGTTTGCTACCCGTCAGACTCTGCTCTCTTCTTATGCTATTACCTATCATTTTCTTTTCCATCGCTCGCTGCGTCGACCTCAATCTAAGTAGCACGTACTCGGTGACAGCTTCCCCTGGCGAGTCGTCGCCGGCCAAACCGAGGAGGCGTCCGAGCTGCCGCCTCGTCTCGCAAGCTGCGCCATGGTGCATCATGATGATCGTGCAAGCAGCGGGGTGGGGTGAACGCAGGACGGTGCCCTGGTGTCCCGGTTCCTCTCGCATGGCATTGCACAAGCCCAAGGGCAGCTGCAGCAAGGGCCCTCGAAGCTCAGCTTCCAGCGAGAAGGGCAGAGGGTGCGACACCCTGCGCAGAATAGGAGCCGTGTATATTTGGATGAGCGCTTCGGTGGTTCATGGATCTTCAAAGAACTTGAGAGCTCGAGAAGGGGGGTGACAGACGACGTAGAAAAGGGTGCTCGTGTTGTGTGGTGGTTCTGTCGTCAGTGCACTATCGACCACGGTTCTTTGAACTATGTACCATGACCTATACACTACAGTAAGCAAGCAAGCACGCAGGTTTTGTTGGGTTTTGTGCGCATCATTCGCGCCGGTCACCGATAAGAGAAGGCGCGAGTGCATGCACCTATTGCTGGACTGCAAAGCACGTACCTCATGGTGAACAGTCCGCTCCAGCCCATTGGGCGGTATATGGGAGGGACCCTCGCGGAATGCATATCGTGGTGGCTTGACCTGCGAGGAAAGCGAATTAGCAGTACATGCTTTAAAAGGAAAAGTTTTAGCATTAACTTTTAATATATCTAATTACATTTAGTTACCGTGTTAGCCATCGGTGGGGCAACTTACCAGCAGCGCTCGTAATATACAAATAAATACGAAAATATGAGTATAACATGAGTGAATAGCGGGAATCTTCACAATAACTCTTACAATGTCTGCTTTCGAGTTTAGAGTCTAGGAACACTGTGCAGTACGTTCATGGTAAAGGAGACTTGTAGATTACATATGTATACATGAAAAATATGATAGAGATGTAATTAGATCAAGGCTTTGTCACTATGTCTCCTACGGGATTCGGAGTAATGTTACTTGCAAGAGCACGAACAAAACTGCCGTTTTCTCAACGGACCGTAATGTTTTTGTTGTGTTCTGGGGTTTCGGTTTCGAATTGACATGTGAGGATGCCAGGGGGCGCCGCTCTGGCATCCGGATCCGGGATTTCAAGGCGACTGTAAAATAAAACCAGTGTGTGTTAGGTAACCGTAGAGTGCGGTTGTGTGCTTTTCTTTCGGCGCTTGGCGCCAACCCGCGTGTTCGGGCTGGTCGGGTCCCCGCTGGCCGCGTACGTCTCCGTCGGCCGTTTCTTCTTCTGCTTCGTCGGGACCAGCCAGCCCCCAACACAGCAATGGCGACGAGGATGGGATCATATCGTCTTCGAGCGCGCCGAAGCTTTTTTTTCGATCTGTCAACATTCGAATCTCCGAGACAGGTACTGGTGGCCAGCCTTAGACAAGCAGGTCGAGCATGCAGTTTACAACTGCCATATATGTCAGGCAGCTGACAAGTCTGCCAAACCTGCATTTTCTCCGTTGCAGCCAGTCCAGTGGCCTGATCGGCCTTGGCAGAAACTCGGCATGGACATCATCGGTCCTTTGCATAATGTTCCGCAAAATGCCCGGTTCATTGTTTCTCTCATCGACTACCATTCCAAATGGCCAGAAATTTGTTTCACACATACGGTTACTTCTGAGGTCATCATTGAGTTTCTGTCTTCAATCTGCAGCCGGGAAGGTTTTCCTGATGCCATAGTTACGGACAATGGTCCACAGTTTCAGTCCCAACATTTCGAGGCTTTTCTTTCACAACGAGGAATCAAGCACTTGAGGTCATCGGTTTTCTATCCCCAATCAAATGGGCAAATCGAGCGCTTTAATCGCGTTCTGAAGGAACATATCCAGATCGCCCAATTAGAGCACCGTCCCCTCAAGCAAGTCTTGACGGAATGTTTAGCTTCGTACAGGTTCACACCACAAGGCACCACTGGAGTGTCTCCTGCTCAACTTCTCCACGGTAGGCAACCGCGAGTTGCTCTCGACATAGTCTCTTTGCCTCGTAACATACCAGTGTCTTCTCCTGATCAAATTCGTACCAGGGTTTTTTCTCGTCAACAAGCAATGAAAAAGTATGTCGACACCCGTCGAGGTGCAAAGCAGTCCAAAGTTCGCACTGGCGATCTAGTCAAGGTTCGTGTGCCAGGCAAGCGCCCCAAGTATCGGGGTCCTTACAAAGTCTTGGGCCAGGTTAGCCCCACTTCTTTTCGCCTAAGTGATGGTAACATCTGGAATGCTTCGCGCCTTGTTATTTTTCATACGGATTCGCCTTCAACACCTAAATGTCTTCCTCATCACGTTCCGTCCACGCCTTTCAACTACGCATCAGATTATTACCTGTGGCCTCCATGTACAGGCATTTCTTCAAGGGGGGAGGAGTTACCAGTCAGTGTCGCTGGTTCAAGTACACTAAGTCATACGGTTCACTTCGAACCTTCAAATTCGGCTGAGACCGTTGAACCGGACTCCGGTCCGCAAAATTCTTCCGAAGCTCATGCTGCGAGCTCTGATGAGACCGCGAATTTTAACGCTCGTTCAGAGCCTTCACAATCTTCTTCTGCTCTTGCACCTGATTCTACACCCAAAAGGGCCCGCCCTAAGCGGAAGTGGCAGAAGCCGCGTCGGTTCGAAGACTACGTGACGTAGAACTACAAATATATATATTGTACTGAGTTGTATAGAATTTTTAGTGAATTTTCAGTACTTCCAATGTACATATTTTCAGTGCATTTTCAGGACTCGTAGTGTGTGAGTTCAGTGTGCCGTGTTCTGAATTTTCATATGTTCTAATGTACATACCTTGTAAAATATGTTGGTATCGAGCATGTATAAATATAAACAGTGTATAGGTGTGCTTGTTTCGAGGAGGGGATGGTTGTTGTGTTCTGGGGTTTCGGTTTCGAATTGACATGTGAGGATGCCAGGGGGCGCCGCTCTGGCATCCGGGATTTCAAGGCGACTGTAAAATAAAACCAGTGTGTGTTAGGTAACCGTAGAGTGCGGTTGTGTGCTTTTCTTTCGGCGCTTGGCGCCAACCCGCGTGTTCGGGCTGGTCGGGTCCCCGCTGGCCGCGTACGTCTCCGTCGGCCGTTTCTTCTTCTGCTTCGTCGGGACGAGCCAGCCCCCAACACAGCAGTTTTGGCACTCGATAAACCTTAAATTTGTACTGCAGCGTCCGGCAGAGAAGTTACGACAATACAACGTGGCTTCACTGGTGGAGCTTGTTAACAACCTTAAACGTCGAGACAAAACCCGCCTTTTTTCACGCCTTCTCGCCTCCAGGTCGCATCCAGACGATGCCGCCGAGTGGCTCGACATCAGCGAGTGCGAGGTAGTGCTCGACTTCGCCGTAAAGGCGCTGCTATCCTCCGAAGTCGAAGACATGACGCTGGACGCCTCCAATCGGGTCTGCCTGCAACGCCGTCGCGACACCAGTAGCTCCTTTTGAAGTCGCTGCTGGTGCTGTTGAGCCTCTCGATGTGGTTGAACCGGTACCGTCTGCTCGTGAGCGTCCTGGTGGGCATGTTGGAATTGGTCCCGTTGTTCCTGCTGCGGCAAGTGCCTCGAAGCCGGCTGGACTTCTGGGCTGTGTACCCGATCGTTTTGTTCCTGTACCCGCCATGTGTCCGAGCCTTGGCTACCACCGCCTTCAGTGGACAAACCCGGACGTTCCATTGGGCTGTGTGCACGGTCGATTTGTTCCTGTACGCGCTGTTGTTCCGAACCCGGGCTACTGCCGCCTTTAGTGGACAAACCCGGACGTTCCATTGGGCTGTGTACAAGGTCGCTTTGTTCCTGTCCTCGTTGTTCGTCCGAACCCGGAATACCACCGCCTTCAGTGGACAAAGCCGGACGCTCCATCTACACTCGGCCTGGGTCAGCTGGTGTCTATTCTGCAGCCTTGGAGGAATGACCGGCAGAAGGATAGGTTCGCGTACTCGGAACTTTTTTTTTCAGGAAGACAGTGATCTAACTCAGGGCGTTGCCGATGGCCGTTCGGTGGAGCGTGCAGGCGCGTGGCAGTCAAGGAGCGCGTTGCGGGCAGCTCTAGCTCGTGCGATGGCGATCCGGCTATACCCTTTGGATCGGGTCGCCAGCGCTCCATGCGTGGCGGAGCCTGAACAGCGCGGCGGTAGCGATGATGATTGCGGCGTAACCTTCTGTAAGTGTAGTAGAGCACAGTAGATCCTTGTATCTGTGACACAACCACAATATGACATTGGCCGAGACACAGTCAGTTTTAAAGGAAATCCTTGATATGGGCTATGCTTCTCTATATTTAAAAATATAAAAGTAGACACTAAATACGATCACAAAATATTAGGTATTGCTAAAAAGGAAAATGTGAATATAGCTGATCAAGCGACTAATCTGACGACAAAAATAGAGCAATTGCGGAAATTTGGAGTAAACATTGATTCTAAAACCTAAATCTTTTCGAACTTATTAGAAACTCCACCAGGGGTCCGGACACCTTTCTTTCACTGTGCTCAAGGAAAGTAGAGTAGAGTATATTCTTATATTCGTGGCACGCACCCACACTGGGCGACTGGCCAAGAATAGTGTAGTAATCGAAAAAAAATTTAACCTATGTCGAATTGTGTCTATCAAAAAGGTGAATGAAATGAAAATTCAACTACAATATAAAATATTAAGAATACATTATTAAGAAAACAGTCAACGAAGCCTGCACTAAGCCAGGCAGGGCTTCAAACGGCGAAAATGGACGATTGTGAAGTTTCATCTATGCTTGCTTTCAGGTTGTCGTTAGGCCGTAGCTAGCTGGATCACGTTGACCAGCCACGTTGGTCTAGTGGCTAAGGCACTCGGCTGCTGACCCGCAGGTCACGGGATCGAATCCCAGCCGCGGCAGTCGCGTTTTCAATGGAGGCGAAAACGCTTGGTGCCCGTGTGCATGCATTTAGGTGCACGATAGAGAACCCCCGGTAATCTAAATTTTCGGAGTCCTCCACTACGGAGTCTCTCACAATCATATGGCGGTTTGGGAACGCTAAACTCCAACAATTGTTATTAGCTGGTGCAGGAGGAGGTTGTTGTTTTAAGATTTGTTTAAGTATATAGGCTGCTTGGCTGCTTCTATACATTGATTCTCTGATTAGAGCGATTCGAACTAAACCACAGACAGTAACACTCACGACGCGAGATCATCGTCGTTTCCTCGAAGCCGCTGATGCCTTTCTCGTTCCCTAGTGTTCTCTTGCACGTACTCGAGGTCTTCGGCTCACCGCCGTTGCATGCCCCGCCGTGGTGGTCTAAGGTACTCGGCTGCTGACCCGCATGTCGCGGGATCGAATCCCGGCTGCATTTCCAATTGAGGCGGAAATGTTGTAGGCCCGTGTGCTCAAATTTGGGTGCACGTTAAAGAACCACAGGTGGTCGAAGTTTCCGGAGCGCTCTACTACGGCGTCTGTCATAACCCCGTGGTAGTTTTGGGACGTTAAACTCCACATATAAATCAACCGCCGTTGCATCGCAGCCCACTATACGGGGCAACGGTGGCTGGGCTAACCGTTGCTATCTGTCGGTTGTGTGTAGTGAGATTTACCACAATTATTGTGGCACATCCCCACTTATGATTATTGATTGATTGATTGATTGATTGATTCGTATGTGGAGTTTAACGTCTCAAAACCAGCATATCATTATGAGAGACGCCGTAGTGGAGGGCTCCGCAAATTTCGACCACCCGAGGTTCTTTAACGTGCACCCAAGTCTGAGCACACGGGCATATACAGCATTTACGCCTCCATCGGAAATGCAGCCGCTGCAGTCGGGATTTGATCCCGCGACCTGCGGGTCAGCAGCCGAGTACCTTAGCCGTTAGACCACCGCGGCGGGGCCCGTTTATGACGATGACGGTTTTCTAATAGGCCTTACAAATTTCTCTGGCGCGTATACAAGTTTGTTGGGTACTTCTTCCTGACCAGTGACGAGTCTTGGGCCTTACCCAATTTCTGCGGTGCGTTCCCGTTTATGATTCCAGCAACGACGACAAAGTCATCGGGTATATACGCGCACGTTTTTTTATCAATCAGTCTGCAAGAATATTTAGCTGAATTCTTCATCTTTAAAATAACTCATCATTATTAATTCGTACTTAAATTTGTTGTATTAGTTATTTGTTAGTTCTAACTTAAATTATTACTCTACTAAAAATACCGAAAAAAAATTCACCGACTACTCGGCCAACGCCCTCTGCATCGGGTGTGAGCCATCAGAGAAGGAGGAGAAGAAGGAGAATAGTTCAGCGTGAAGCGGTTGGGCTCCGCCGTTGACTCCGCGCCGTTCCCGCCGCAACAAAATGAGGCCACCTTCGAACAAACTGCCAGCGGTGAGTGGAGACGTCCATGGTGTCAGTTAAGCTTCCCAAGGAAAGTTAACGAAGATAAAGCAGGGGAGTTTTTGTTTGTGAGATCAGGATGCGGGGGACACCGCATTGTAAGGCTTAAGCTAATAGTTGCGACACGCAGGTTGCAAGATCGAATACCGACTGCGGCGGCTGCATTTCCGATGGAGGCGGAAATGTTGTAGGCCCGTGTGCTCAGATTCGAGGGCACGTTAATGAACTATAGGTGGTCGAAATTTCCAAAGCCCTCCACTACGGCGTCTCTCATAATCATATGGTGGTTTTGGGACGTTTAAGCCTAATATATCAAGCTTATATTTCCGACCCTGGTTGTTTCTTCTTTTTTTTCCTCACTTATACACGAATCTGAGAACGCAAAATTTCACCTTAGTTCGCTTCCACTGAAATGCGACAGCCATAAGAACACGATTCAAACCCGTGCCTTCGCGCTACTAAAATGATCTATTATCTACTAAGACCTACTAAGATCTACTAATATGATCTATTATCTTTTTATCCCTGTCATACTTCTTCTTCTTTTCTAATTTTATGCGTGGCTTTGTCTACGTCATGCTAGGCGACAACAACATGCGTCAAACGGGGCCGCTCTCGGGTACTCCTGCATCATCGTGAAGGCGCTCAAAAACACGTAGACGAGGTCTTGTCCTTGGCGCGACCGCACGCTCAGCATGCTACAGATGACTATGCTATCCGTGGTTGTGTCAGCGTTAAGCCAACCCACACGAGACAGTGGCGTGCTCAAGGGCTGGCTTACCAGGCACGTGCCCTTCCCGAAACTTACTCTTCCCGCAATTGGACAATGTTCTTACGTTACTTTTGATGGCGCAAGAGCCATACTTGACCAAAGAGTGCCTGCCGCTGGACACAAAGCACAAGATGGTACTTGACCACTTGATTTCCTTGCACCCTCTTCGTGTCAGAGATGGGCCAGAGTTGCTGGCACGTGCATCTTTTGGGGAGCATACTGTGGGGGCATGCTGTCTGTGCCACTGACATGAGACGACAGCGTATACAACAGACTAACCCTTCAAAGTGTTCCGACTTTTAAAAAGTTGCTGGATCGAGGAATTGAACCTCCTGATGCGCGAGTTTTCTTTGTATCGATTTCAGGATCGGTCGTGCGACGCGGCACCCGTCCCTTACTCCAAGCGTCTTGTGTGCTTGGTGGTGCTCGCCGTCGTCGCCGCCTTTGTGGCCGCCATGGTGCTCCTCTTCTACGTCTCCACTACGGTCATCCGTACCTACGCCAGAAAAAGCGACGGTGACGGTCCGAAGCATCACGTGAGCCTCTCGTGTCACTCCGACGGCTGCTCCCGGTTCGAGGCGCTGCTCGCGGACACCCTCAACAGCAGCGTCGACCCGTGCCACGACTTCAAGGCGTACGTCAGCTCGCGTTGGCTGCGCGACCCGTCCAAGGAGCTGGACGCCCAGTGGTGTTACGAGTGGAACGTCAAGTACGCCTGGATGCGCATGATGGTCGGCGAGATACGACTGCGTTCCAATACGTCGTCGCTGGAGCGCCTGATGGCAGATTCCTTCGGAGCATGTGTGCACAGGTCGGAATTGCCCAGGTCTTTCTAGTTTTATGGCGAAGCCATTAGGTGCCTCAGCAGTTAATGAGGAAAAACCCACTGAAGACCAGAAGTATGCCTAAGCAAGGTTGCCCTGGTGCATGGGTGTCGGCAGGGCAGTGCAAACGGGCACTACCCCCCCCCCCCCAAAAAAAAAAATCATGCCGTCAAACCATGCCTTGATCCCCAAAGAACTGGCATTTTTCGACTATATGAAAGCCATGGCACACACTTTAGACGCGTATTTGGTTGTTTTTTCTGCTCGTGCATTTGTGCATCACGTCCAATGTTACGTCCGACGATAAGGTTTTTCTGCTAACTATTCTGACCCTTGTTAATCGACGGAGAAAAAAAAAGAAAATTGTTCAAGCAGCTTTTCACTACCTCTGTCAAGCCTGAAGGAATATGCACGGCTAAGTTATCGACCTTCTTTCTTTGCATCTGCTGTTTCTATTTATTCCTATTTTTCTTCTTTTTCGTATTTTCTTCCCTTTCTCTTATTCGTTCTTCCTTTTTATCTTTCTTTTTTCTAATCTGTTTTGCTCTGTCTTTTTTCTAACTCCCATATGTATATCTTCCTCTGATTCTTTATCGCTCTTTCTTTCTATTAGCCTTGTGACGATCAGGGAAATGAATTCCTGTAGCTGCCTTGCATGCTTGATTGATATGTAGGGTTAAACGTCCCAAAACTACCATATGATTATGAGAGACACCGTAGTGGAGGGCTCCGGAAATTTCGACCACCTGCGATTCTTTAACGTGCACTCAAAACTGAGCACATGAGCCTACAACATTTCCGCCTCCATTGGAAATGCAGCCGCCGCAGCCGGGATTCAATCCCGCGACCTGCGGGTCAGCAGCCGAGTACCTTAGCCTCTAGACCACGACGGCGGGGCTGTCTTGCATGCTCACTCCTATACGGGGTATGGTGACATCCCATTTTTAATAAAAATTATGGCTCACTTCTATCGGCGCGCACGCTCCCAAATAGAGCCTTTAGATTGCACGATGCTAACTTCTATATATTCTTGCACAGCGTTAAACAACTGTACTGTAGTGTTTGCTTAGTGATGTATATTGTCAGTTATGTTGCCTAATTGATAGCTAACGTTGCCATAGTAATGGCCAGTCTTGATTGTTTAGTGTTACGATCTGTCTTGACGCGGTTTCAAACCAGTGATTCAGCTGCCAACTGAATGCATTATTCAACTTTGTTTTGCGAACAGGGCCGATGAGGATTCCAAGGAGACGCGCAACAAGTTTAAGCAATTGATGCGCGACCTGAGCATTCCTTGGCCCGAACAGCCACCCAGCGACGTCGACCCGTTCGAAGCCCACCTCAACCTGAGCATTCGCTGGAACGTGGCACTCTGGTTCGACGTCAAGATGCTTCCCGCCCGTACAGAAAGCGCTCGTAAGGTGATTTACATCTACCCGAGCGCGTACGCCAAGTTCTGGAGGGAACAGTACCTCGCCATGACTAGCCAGGCCTCGATGCGCCAATACGTGGACCAGTACTTGGCCTCCTTCTACGACACATCGACACGGAACGCAAGCGGCGAGCCGGAAACACTTTGCCAGTACGACGCGGTGTTCAACTTCACCAGGCAAGTCGTTTTTCAACTTGCCGGCGTCATCATGAAGGACAAGTCTGTCGCGGTCCTCGGGTTTGACTCCCTGGCGCGAGCGTTCGGTCAGAAGACGGATCGCTTCGTTTCGTTGATGAACAAGTACTTCTTTCCCGGGAACATCTCCTCGTTCGAGCCGGAGGACAGCGCCATCGTGAAGGCGACGGACACATTGAACGTCGTTCGTCACGTCGTTACCGGCACGGATGCCTCGACCGTGTTGAGCCACTTGGGCTGGTGGATGCTGCAGGTGTTCGCTCCCATAGCGGACAACCATTTCTTCGTCGAGAAGTACGGAAGCGTTGAGAAGGCCGAGCTGCTGCGCCCGCTATTCTGCGAGACCCAGGTCGAGTCTTCCTTCAAGATTCTGCTCCTCGCCAGACACATGGCCGCCCACTTTCGAGATCACCAGATCCAACGCATCTACGAACTCCTGAACAGCGTACGCCAGGCTACCGTGGCCGAGATCGGAAAGTTGGATCTGCCGGTTCAAGCCAAGGCGGTGCTGACGAGAACGCTCAAGCACTTGCGCGTCAACCTGTGGCCCAGGTCACAGTACCGGTCTGAGACGTTGCTCCGACACATCTACTCGTTCGAGTACGCGAGCAAGAAGACCATGCTCGACTACTGGATCTCGGAGAGGAAAGGCAACGCGGCGCTCATCGGTGGCAGCGCGTACTTCGAGGACAAGCGGCTGCCACACAACTACTTCAAGGAACTCTTCTCTTACGACAGCATCCTGGACACCATCAGCATGTCAATGGTCGTGGTGCACGAGCCGTTTTACTACCTCGACGACGAGTTCGGCGCCATAAACTACGGTGGTTTGGGCGCGGGCTTCGCCAAGACCCTCATAGAAGGCCTCGTAAGTGACCCAATGTTGCGTGCCGCCGTCGCCAGTGATGCGTCGAGCAGCGCTGACGAAGGAAACGCGAGACCACTCTGGGGCGCTGCGACCGGCAACGATACTAATGGCTCGCCACAGCCCGAACTCGGTCTGATCGCTCCGGTCTTTCTGCCGGCGTTTCGCGCGTTCCAGGCGAAGATGCGTGGTGCCGGCCCTGTTAACGCGGGCCAATTATCGCCGGCGAAAGTGTTCTTCGTCAACTTCTGCCACAGTCAGACGCGCATGGAGGCAGGCTTCGACTGCAACTCCGCGCTGCGAGGAACAGCCGATTTCGTTTCCGCGTTTCACTGCAAACGTGGTAGCAGCATGAACCCTTGATATTTTTTCAATCCTAATAGAAAGAGAACAAGATTATTGTCTTAACTTTTCTGAATATTCATTATAATTATTTGTCCGTTTATTTTGTTGCTCGGACATGTGTGTTTCTGCATAAATGTGCGTGTGTCGTGTACGGTGTCGTGAAAAGTGTGTTCCACTTGTTTAGACCCACGATGACCGAAATTTTATATCAACAAAATAACTGTACGGGTCTCATCACACGAGACTTCTCGATTACTTCAAATCATAGGAATGGCTGTGAATCTGTCTGATGGCAGTAGTAGCTTATATTCACATCCAGCTTTATTTCGCTGTTTGCCTCCTTTATTTTTTTTTACTGGGGATATATATGTAAAGGAAATTACCAAGAACCCGCACAGAAGCAGACTGATGAAAATTCGAATGCTAGTAAGTACGTTAACAAGACGAGTGAAGTTCGCGTAATGCATTGACAAAAACCACGTACGCTTCATTGGCTGACTTCTCATTTAAAGGCCGACTCCGGCGATTTTGCGAGGTCAATGTATCTCGATGAATTTCACTGCCTATACGTTCATTTGCACGTTCGCACCACTCGTTCATGCCGAACTGCAGGCTTGAGAGTTTTTGCAGTTTATTTTCAAGTGAATTTTATAGCTTGCCTCTAAACGCTCACCTCGCTTGGCCCTATAATGACACCATAGTGTGTGTGACGTTGATTTTTGCAAAACGAAAGTGACGGAACTGATGTGCCACTGCAGCGTCTGCTTGTCAGCTGGAGTGTGTGGGGTCGGCCGGTGCCTCCTTGATTGAGCGTGCGATTTCCCTTTCCGTGTTGGTGGGCGTGCGATGGGTGGCAAGTGATGTTGCGTTGTGGGCCGCACACCATTCGCCGTATATTCACTATAACAGCGTAGGCGTTTTAAACGATCGCGGCAGCGCAAACTCGGACCACCAGGACAAGTACTGCTATCTGGCTGCGTTATGCGCAACCATGGCAGGTTCTGGCCAAGTATGTCGTCATACGTAGAAGCACACTCAGTTGGGTTTCGGCATTGCCGTTTTTGGCTCCTAAAAATTATTCGAGTTTGTCGAGCATTTCAGTTATCGGGCGTGGGACAAAAGTGTCTCGGGAACATGAAAGCCCCTTTACCCTGACATGGACGAAAATCGCAGGAGTTGGCCTGTGATTCCGTTGCTTTGTATACGTACTGTCAGAGATAAACATTTCTGGGATTGATACATTTGTTAATTGGCTAATCTAACTGGTTTAGTTAGCCTCAACTATGTGATGCAGGTTGTTTCCAGGTTGCTTCTAGGGCATTGCTATGCTAGGTGATGGTAGTTTCTTTTTTACGTTTTAGCGCAGACAGATTCAAGTTGAACTACACGCAGTCACAGACACGATGCGCGTCCACAAACTTTGGAGACGGAACCTCGCACTGAAACCACGCTCTCGCACTTATGAAGGATCTATACGTCGCTGGCGTAGAGTACTCCATCCCTTTGTGGTCTTCTCAGAGCCCCCATTATACCTTTCCTGTCTTTTAAAATTCCCTAACATTCTAACGTACTCGAAGTCTTGGATCACCGCCGCTGTTTCGAAGTCATTCGGATGGCTAACTGTCGTCTTAATTATTATAGAGTAGTGGGATTCCAGTTTCGTGGCACATTTAGGGTTCGTTGGGACAACTGTCACCTCGTTCATATCAAGAGAACCAATTGCAATTAGTGTCATTTACTCAATATCTGTGGCACATCGCCGTTTATGATGATGATAGTTTACTGATAGGTATATCACGTACAGATCCCTGCCAGCTTAAGCAGCTTCGACTTTCTAAAGACGAGTTCAAAGCAAGTCTGGCCACCCTGAGCCCCATCTATAACATTAAACTTGTAGTACACAAGTTTCGCGATCAATTTTCAAAATTATCCACCAAAGTGGAAGGGTTCGTGCATTAAGTGGGCAGACATTCGTTATTTACCACATTACCACAGAGGCCGTGTTTACCACAGTACACCCGTGAACGTTTGTCCACGGGTGTACTTCGTGCGAATCGGAAGCGTTCCATACCGCGATTACCCAAACACTACGAGGTAAAAACAAACACAACTGTACCTGTCAGACGCGAACGGCAGCGTCGCAGACTCGCTACAGGAAGTTACTTCGAGCACCGAAAGAACCGCTGCCTTCTGAAGGCAGAAAGAGGAAAGCTGAGAGTTACAAAGAAAGTCATCGCTATATGCCGAAGGCGTCAAGGAGGGACGGATTGACGGGGATCTGGTGTCACGTCTTGTTCTCTGGCAAATGTATTTATTTAGTTAATTTGAAAACACAAGAAGCCAACTTGGCCCAAGCAAAAGGGGCAGTGCACATCCAAGAAGGTCAGCTTGGTCAGCACCCGAGTAGCCGGTTCTTGCTGTGCAGGGCAAAACCATGAGGCGGTTTCGGGCTCTGAAGCTGTGTATCCGGAGCATGTGCAGCCTATGGTTTTCAGGCTGACCACATCAGAACCTAATTCCTCCTCAAGGTTTCGCCCCGCAGAGCAATTACGGGCTGCTCGCGTGCTCTCCACAGACGCGGCCACGGCTGTACATGACACGGTCAAGTTATTTAATGGACAGTATAACCCTCACTCAGCTCACGTTATCACTCACTCAAAAGGCTATGCTACCAGACAAAGACATCCTCTCACAAAGAAACCTTTATTTGACTTTCCTAGAACTATCGTTGAGTTAAATATTAGCCTTACCGATAACGTTGCAAGCGAAGGTTCATTGTATTTCCTTCAGAAATACAATTGATTCTTTGCAGTATCGATCCTGATTATGCAATTGATATAGGATCACGACCTCCTGGATCGGGCGCGCGCGTCCGATCCAGGCGGTTGTGGTAGGGTTTAACGTCCCAAAACCTATATGATTATGATAAACGCCAGACCTGATTATGTAATAATTTAGCATTGGTGGTACTGGATTGTTCTTTATTTTATTCATTTGAAGTATAGGTTGGAATTTGCTCACTTTTCACACTTCACTCTTTGCGTCAATAATTTGTACCACTGATTATATTATTTTACTGTTTTCGTCTTCGAAACTTCTTGTATTCATACAAATCTACGTGTATTTCTTATGTTTATAATGTATGTGGTTCTTTTACTTGCAAATTGTTTTTCTGTATCACAGCTGTGATAATTTTTTCGAGATTGAAGTATCTCGAAAATAAAATTCAGAAGCCTTCCCGCAAACCGTAAAAACCGAGCCAATCAAAGCTTCGCACGTGCGAGCCCCACCAATTATATTTATTTTCTTTCGCTGTATCGCTTTACGCAAATGATCCCTCCTAACAGTTTCCTTCCTCCATGCAATGTATTGGGCCTTCATCCACGTAGCAAAACGCTTCAACTGGCAGGCAACAACGATGGTAATGCACTCATATCCAAGCAACAATGAAATGTCGCTAAGTGAAATGACAATTTTCGAAAGAAATATGATTTCTTAGTGCGCAGGGAACTGTGACTTGCCACGATTGGCAAGCCACTGAGCCATTGTGGGTGCATTCCAACGTTTGATGAATGCCGAGTAATGGCAAGACATAGGGACAAGAAGGCAGGTGGAATAATGAAGCGTTTTTTTTTTTATTCGCAAAGCAGGAACTTAGTGTGTATAAGAGCCCCGTCCGTCAATATGTTGGACAATGAATGCCCAGTATCTCTTCAAATAAATTTTCATTTCAAGATACGAATGAGATGTTCTGGCGCATGTGTCATCATTTGTTCCTTTTTGTGTGTGTGTGTGTGTCTGTGTGTCATCTCCCCGCCCTCTTGACTGAGTATATAGCCGCCATTTGTGCAATAAAACGGTCGTAAGCGCGCGCCTCTGTCCTATCTGTCTTCTTTCTGAAACATTCCCTGCGCACTAAGAAAGTATATTTCTTTCAAAAATGCGATACCAACCAGCCCAAGTAGCCACTCTTTTGAAATGACCAGTCACTTCGATAAAAGATTAGCGTTCCGTTGTGGTTTCGTTCCGTCCAGTTTCCGTTAGGTTATCGGACTTGCTAGGTGGCGCCTCACTCGGCAACGAGGATTCACGCACCGTGAGTGCTCTCCTGAGGCGCTTCGTAAATGAAGTGTTGAAGTGTTTCAAAAGTGTATGACGAGCTCTCGTGTCGAGCAAACGTTCTTCTTGGCGCTCTGCGCCAAGACCCGCCGTGTAGAGGCTAGCTGGCGCAACCGCCGACCGCGATACCGCAATAAGATTGTCTATTATAAGAAACATGTAATATTCGACAAGCCCACGACCAAGATAGCATAATTTACTGAAAAAAAGCATACAAATGCGCACGCGACTAAGACGCCTTTGAGCGACGCATTTACATACGTTTGCCATTGCCGAGTTTTTCGCGCACGACGTGCTCATCAAAATCTCCGAGTTATGTAAGCTATTTTTTAACAGCTGGGCCTTACCGCTAACTTACAACAGCTTGCGTTTACGTTCTTTTTTTAATATGATCAGCCGAAGGGACAACGACAACGTTGTCACACGCGCGTGCCTGCGACACGAAGAGACAACGGTTAAATTTTTATCTCCACAAATCAGGATTTTCATTAACTAACCTATGTGCAGTTTGCAATGAACCGGAAACAATAGATCACTTTCTTCTCACATGCCACCCGCTTCGCCTCATTGCGCCGAGTAATTCTTGAAAGACCGATTGGTGTGCTCGGATTGCCAGTCAATGCATCCACCCTATTATCGTTTTGAGCCAGTCAGTTGGGTGTGGGCCGCAGTGCTATTCTTTCAGCGCTACATAAATTCATTCGAGCAACCAGAAGGATACGCTTCTAGTGGTACTGCCAGATATATCCAATTATTTGTCCCCTTTCCTCATTCTTGTTAGATTGTTTTATATGCTCTGGTTTATCGAATTCTTCTGCACTTTTTCACATTTTTTCAAAGTAATATTATTATTGCTCTTATCTAATTTCTCTCTTTTTTTAGCAAGCTTTGTACAAAAAAATAGCTATTATAAGGTACAGTGTGGCCCATCCTCCTTGTGGGTATGAGCCAAGATCTCCGAGGCGACAAGACGAGACAACGACAACGTTCTCACGCGCACGTGCCTGCGGCACGAGACGAGAAGAAGAACAAGAACGACGTGGTGGCCTCCGCCATCGACTATACGCATCCTTCAAGCCGCAATGAAGATATCATCGCCTCCAGGACCAACGCCAAGGGTGAGTAGAGATGTTA
The DNA here is from genome assembly GCA_013436015.1 of Rhipicephalus annulatus. NCBI lineage: Eukaryota > Metazoa > Arthropoda > Arachnida > Ixodida > Ixodidae > Rhipicephalus > Rhipicephalus annulatus. The sequence continues at coordinate 3,295 of WOVY01000874.1, read as the reverse complement.
ACGAAGCCAATGAGGCTTTCGAACAAGGGCTGTGTGTAGTGTCGGCGGGCGGCAGCCGACGACCGGTGCGTAGACACTGTAGCGAGACGTGACGGGTACCTGCAACAGCCCGCGACATGTAGCACTGAGACCCACCCCTATACTCTCCGAACCCTCACGACGACTCGACCGACCAGTGGCCGTTCATTCACGAAACACACATCGGAAAACGCGTACACACGGGATTGGCTGTAGTGAATCACGTGTACCGCTCAATAAGGGCAACTGTAGAAAGACGCACAACTAAAAGGCACACAGCGCCCATACCCCTCACGGATGGCGCCAAATATATCACGCGCTGTGTGAGCTTAAAGTATAGTGCCTAGGCACTCTACGTAAATTACGGAGACCCTGAGTGATTGATATGATTGATATGTGGGGTTTAGCGTCCCAAAACCACTCTAGGGTTATAAGAGACGCCGTAGTGGAGGGCTCCGGAAATTTAGACCGCCTGGGGTTCTTACGCGTGCACCCAAATCTGAGTACACGGGCCTACACATTTCCGCCTCCATCGGATATGCAGCCGCCGCAGCCAGGATTCGAACCCGCGACCTGCGGGTAAGCAGCCGAGTACCTTAACCACTATAAACCACCGCTGGGGGTCAAGTACGGAGACCCTAACACGAGGAAAGTGCTTTTGCAAGGCTGCAGATTTTGGACCACCGGGGGCTGGTTTTATTTTTTACATGCGCGTAAGTTTAAGTGCATGGACATTTTATTTTTGTTTACATAGTATGCGTATACTTGTACCTCTTTATGAAGGCATCGAAACAGACTCCCTATAAACGTACGTATGCCCGTTTCACAATGGTGGTGTCAAACATTTATTCCATTACGTCCGTGCTCGCTGTATTGGCGTTCGAAATGTCGTTCGTTCACCGTATTAACTATATACCACATGAACTATTTTAACGCAAAAAGTGTTGTTTGCCAGGCTCCGCAAGGAATGCTGCCGGAACCCTCAAGCGTGCGTCATTTCTGCCATTTCCCCGACGGAAATGAGGTAGTCTATTGTTTGTGTACCCCACTTCCTTTACGGAAACGACGTCAATAAAAGGAAAAGTGGCAGTTAGCTCGGCAAAAAAAGTTACCCAACCTGTAAATCAAACGTCATGATGCATGAGTTTGTTTGTTTTGTTTTTTTTTTATAATCACCGAGCTTCCTTGCACACTGCAATAGAGGACCAACGCCCCTAGACCCTAACTTTGGTACAACTCTACAGTATTGAAGGGACAATAGAAAAGTGTATCCAGCTATGCATAAGAACCTCAGAGGAATGGAATCGGTTGCATTACGCAGAATCCAAACAAACACATACACGAACTTACACAGGCTATACATGTATTCGACCCCAGAGCATACAGAGGTGATATGTCCGTGGTGTGGGGCCAGACCAACTCTGTTTCACATCACGTAAGAGTCTACACATTACAATGAAGAACAGCACAACATGAACAACACGGAGGAACAATGGGAAGCACTGCTGTTCAGCTCGGCCATTGCTGATCAGCGCTGGCTGGTCCAACGGGTATAGATGATGGCTAGGGCCAGCGGAGCCCTGGAATAAGCGGCCCGACCATTCGGAATGCTCCGCGTTATGCGCAAATAATGTTCTCTCTCTCTCTGCCAGTCTCCCGGTTGGTCGCAAGACGTGGCGCCCATCCCTTACTCCAAGCGCCTGGTATGCGTGGTCGTGTTCGCCGTCGCCGCAGGTCTCGTGGTGTCCGTGGTGGCCCTCTTCTACGTTTTCCGCGATGGTCACGCAGATTTCCACGAAGAACGGTGACGGCGACCGCTCGGGGGAACGCGTGAGTCTCTCGTGTCGCACCGACGGCTGCTCCCGGTTCGAGGCGCTGCTCGCGGACACCCTCAACACCAGCGTCGACCCGTGCCACGACTTCAAGGCGTACGTCAGCTCGCGCTGGCTGCGCGACCCGTCCAGCGAGCCGGACAACCAATGGCGTTACAAGTGGGACGTCAAGTACGCCTGGATGCGCATGATGGCCGACGAGATACGACTGCGTTCCGATACGTCGACGCTGGAACGCCTGATGGCCGACTCCTTCGGAGCATGCGCGCACAGGTCGGTTGCCTACATCCATAGAGTTTCTTAACACACACTAGAGGGACTCTGGCGCTAGTGTCTATGGGAGCTGCAACGCACGGCGCTTCACTGAGCACGGGAATGATGGGTAGTACACGCATTTGTCTAATATTCGTACTTCTGCCAGCTTTTGGCTCCATGGGTGTTCGTGTGGCTTGTAGCTGTTTTCTCACGAAACAAATATTAGCAATTGTTCAGCGGTTGCGCTTCACCATCTTATTCTCTTAGACTTACCTTTCCAAATCAGGTCATGAAGTTCGAAAGTGTTGAATCTTTCTTTTAAAACGAAACCGAAACACATCAATAAATGAAGCCGCAGGTACGATTCGCCGTCCGCAAGTACGAAGACTAGGCAAATGTGTGTACTACCCATCGTTCCCTTGGTCGCTGAACGATCACAGCGCCAGAGTCCCCTATAGTTAACTTTAAGAAACCATATGCCTACATCATTCTAGTTTAAGGCGACCTCCTAATCAAGACGCTGGCATTGTGTCTCATAAGACGGCTGGCGTCTGCTACAAAACCCACGCGACGTGAGCCAGTTCGATTAGAATCGTATGAAAACGAGGGCTCGAGTCTTTATCGAACACAGGTGTTCTGCGTGGCAGTCAAGCACTCAACCGGAGAGCCACACAAATTGATTTATTGCCTGCTTATTAAACGCAATGAACTCAGTATAAGAATACAGTGCGATTTCACATTTTAGAGTGTTAATGTCAGTCACTTGATTACAGGGATCAAACACCCGTCGTACATGACTTTGCTCAGCACGCGTTCACTTTCATGCTCACATCTTCGTTGCACGGATCAATAACGAGATAATGGCAGTTTTTAACCTTTGTACCTCCATGCACGAGCATCTTCATTACTACGCTCATGTTCTTGAAAGTCACCGCACACGCATGGTTCATCCTATACGTCCTAACGCGACATATTCGGGCGGCAATCGGAGGCTTGCCACATGCAGTGTCACAAAATCTTCCACGCAATATGGTCGGCCTCCTAAGTCAGCATACAATATCATCACATTTTTAAAAAATACATCCTTGTAGGAAGGCTTGCCAATAGAACTCCACGTCCTAGTCATCTTCAAAAGAACTGTTTTCCACCGCTTAAACGGGCCGCTCTCCCCGTTCTGCTGAACCTTGCCA